>PVIH01011669.1:0-67841 GCA_004025045.1 Sigmodon hispidus | reverse complement strand
CTATTCCTATTATTCTCAAATTAGGTCTTTTCATGGTGTCCCAGATTTCCTGAACATTTTGAGATATGGCTTTTTTAGTTTTACTATTTTCTTTGACTGATATATCTATTTGAGCTACTGAGTCTTCCACTTCAGAGATTCTATCTTCCATCTCTTGAACTCTGTTTGTTATGCTTGTATCTGTGGTTCCAGCTTTTTCTTCAGGTTTTCTATTTCCATCTTTGCCTCATTTTGTGCCTTTTTTATTGCTTCCATTTCGGCTTTTAGTTTCTGGCATGTTTCTTTCACAGATTTGTTCATCTCTTCCAATTTTTTGTTTGTATTTTCTTCTATTTCTTTAAGGGTTTTTTTTTTGTATCTTCTTTGAGAGCTTCGAGGCTTTTTTTCATATCTTCTTTGAGAGCTTCGATGATCATCAAAAAGGAATTTTTGGTGTTGCTTCCTTCTGTTTCCGCTTCATTGCTCAGTTCAGGTCTTGTATTTGTAAGATCGCCACTCTCTTCTGGAGTTACCATATTGCCCTTTGTATTATTATGTAATTTCTTGCACTGACGTTTGCCCATGGCTTCAGTGGTTCACGGTTAGATGGGTCCTGGTCAGTTGTGGCACTTTGGTTTGTGTGTCTCCTGTCACCTCTCTGGTCAGGGTTTGATTCTGTCTTTCAGAGACCCCTGCAGTTGATTTGCTCAGTTCACTCAGTTCGGGGTCGCAGTAGGGATCCTTGCAGATACCCTCAGCAGCAGCAGGAGCTGTGGGAGTGGCCAGGTGCAGAGTTCAGCTGCCCCCTGCTCCAGAGTGTGCTGGGACGCCACAGAGAGCCGTGAATGTTATTCTTACCTGATAATTGTCCTTGTTATATATAGTTTTGCTATGTTAGAATTGGAACATTTTCTTTTTAATTAGACAAGTGGGGAAATGTTGTAGAATATTTGTTTATACTGTAAAAATGTGTCTTTGCAAAAAATAAATGGGGCATGAGAGATGGCTCAGAGGTTAAGAACACTGACTGCTCTTCCAGAGGATCTGAGTTCGATTCCCAGCATCCACAGGGTGGCTCACAACCATCTATGAGGACATCTGGAACCCTCTTCTGTATGCTGTACATATAATAAATTGAAAAATCTTTTTTTTAAAATGTGTCTTTGTTATGGTACATTCTGATTGGTTTAATAAAGAGTTGAATGGCCAATAGCTAGGCAGAATAGAATAGACAGAATTTCCAGGCAGAGAAAGAACTCTGAGAAGAAAAGAGATGTGAATGCCAGTGAGACTCTGAAGAAGTTGGAATTCAGTACAGAGAAGAGGCAACCAAACCATGTGGCAGAACATAGATTAATAGACACAGGGTAATCTAAATTAAAAGAGCTAGTTTGGGGAAAGCCTAAGCTAATTCCAAGCTTTAATAACTAATATTAAGTCTCTGTATCATTATTTGTGGATTGGCAGTACCAAGGAATAAGTATGACTACAACTTTTACTGCAACAGACCCTAAAGCTGGAGTCCCAGCATTCTTTTTACATTCCAGAAGGCCCTTTGACCAGTTTCTAGTTTCTAGATAAAGAGGGCCTTCTAGGCCCACTACTTCATACTTCTTTTCTGTCCATGAAATTTTTCCTTAGGTTATCTCATCAAATCTCACTATTTAAGTTTAATTAAACACCAGGAATTTAGGGCAGGAAAGATGGCTACTTCTTGCTCTTGCAGAGGATCCAAGTTTGTCCCCAGTACCAACATGATGGCTCACAACCATTTATAACGCCAGTTTCAAGGGCTGACTTCCTTTTCTGACCTCTTTGGACACTAGATTCATACATTGTATACATATATACATGCAGGAAAATACTCAACTGCATAAAATAAAGTTTAAAATATTAAGAACTCAAAAATATCATAGTTTTTCCCAATTTATCACCCATGTGAAATAAAATACTTCATATTCATAGAAAATTGATATTTGTATGTGATGACATAATAATGAGATGTGATGACATAATGATGAGCTGTTATGACATAACAATGAGCTGTGATGACATAATAAGATGTGATGATACAATGATGAGCTTTTGTCATCATTACATCCACCAGCAGATAATTGTTAAAACAGTAAATGATTGTACAAAAATAAGACTACAGAAGAAAACTTACTAAACAAAAAAATTATTGGGCAAAAATTAGGAAAAGTCAGATGGAGTAAACCGTGTCCCTGTGCCAATCAAAACAGAAGAGTTTACCGTGATGATTGTTTACCACCCTTTTCCAACTGACGTGTCATAGCAAATATATCAATTATCTATTTCACTGTAAGCCAAAAAGCAGGGATGTGGTGAGGGTCAAAACACAGTCCAAATGTACATTACTGGAGATACAACAAGGCACTGTAGGCCTTGCACATGGAAAACCTTAATGATAGAAATCTAGGTGACCAGCAAGCTGGGGTCCTTGCCCAGGGGGGAAGTCCTTTAACTGTCATTCTATGTTCCTATTTAGTTCAGCATTTACAAGTTTTTAAATTGGGGTTCACACAACTTCTCTATGTTTAAGTAAAGATATTTTTTGGATTTAAACTCTTTAATCCCTCACTCCCATGCTATTACCCACAGAAGTCAGAAGAAGCTGTGAGATTTCCTTAGTTGAGTTATAGATGGCTGTGTGAGCTTGTGAGTTCTGAGAACTTATCTGAACTCAAATGTACAATAGCAATAAACTCTCTTGGTCAAGAACCATCTTCCCAGCTCAGGTAAAGACATTTTAAATATCCTTTCTCTTAAAACCAAGTCTCTGATAATATTGAAAACTGTATAGTCTATTAATATTTTACTGGTGATTTTTGTTTAAAAGTATCATAATATCTTAGTATATGAGAGATGTTTTTGTATAGGGGTGAGGGGAAACCCAGTCTTTCTACAACATCAGCTGAGCTTTTGATCCTTGACTCTACCTTTCTATCTCAGACAGTGGCCTTCAGGACAAGCAGTTTGGAGAACAGAATCAATGTTCTCAGGGCTGATTAGGAAACGCAAAGGAGAGAAGCATGTGAGAGGAAGACATAGGTGGTAGCAAGACTTAGCAAGAGAGGAAGAAGAAGACCCTGACAGTCAAGCCTTTCCTCTGTCTGTGAAGGTAACGAGAAGGAAAAACTGGAAGGCTAAGAGCAGGAGGTTCTGCTTAGCCCTTAGCTATTGAAGAAGAAGGGCTGTGACTCTAACCTCTTAGAGGATGTGAATGTCTCTTACTTTGTGGATGAATGGCTCATTCTTTGTGGATAAGTGTGGATCCTTGTGGATAAGATTCCCATAGGCCTGAAGCCAAGGATGTAAGCAATAAGTTCCCCCAGGTCTACCTTGGAGGTAAGTTCTTCCACTGGCAGAGAGGAAAGAGCTCTAAGTCTCTTTCAGAGTCTAAGTTCTACTTTCACCTCTGGTTTATTTGGGGATTTTTTCAATTTGCTAAAGAAGTTGAATCATGACACTTGCCCTACACAGTTTCCCAGATCCTCTATTTCGATGCTTTAAATTCTGTAGTATTGTTGAACATGGTCCCCCTGCGACTCCTACAACTGATAAATGGGTTCAGAATCTCCAAAAAACTCAAGTTTGATTTTTTTACTTTTTTTCCTCCAGAAAAAAAAATCACTTTAAAGTTGTCTGTGTCCTTGGGTCTGAATATGCTGTCACTGACTATTTTATTTTATGATGAGGAAAGTAATTGATGATCAATAACTTAACCAGTTTATCATTTGTAGGTTATTTTAAAACAGTAACACATAGTTGGGAAGGAGACACCTAAGAGACAGGGTGGGTGGTCTACAGGGAGTTGGGGGGAAGTCATGGTGGATGGATATGATGATAGTATACTGTATTTCATATTTCAAATAACACAAATATTGTTTATGAAAAATGAAATGGTGACGGGTTAACTACCTTTGTAAGCCTTCATCTATTGGCTCTAATACTTGTAAGGATTTCCCTTTGACTGCTACAGTGTAGTAATAAGAGAGTGTAGTCATAGTCAAGTCTGTCCATTTAAAAAAGAAAAAAAAAAATGAACTTCCCTGTGATGATATTTTGGTTTTTTAGTTAAAAACCTTTGTGAACAAAAAGAGTTAAGAGCATTAATGTGTAATTATCCTTACTAGGGATGTAAAATATTATAGCTTTGGACAACAGCTTTCCATGTATAACTGGCCAGTTCTGTAAGCAAGCCCCCATCATACTTTGTTGTGATAAGATGCCTTGACAGTGCTCTCCTGGACTCATATCAAAAGCCTGAAGTTCTGCTTCCCCATGAATCTTTGATTTGTTTCAGGGAGGGAAGTAGCATCTTATGGGAGACACTTTTTAACACAAAATTTAACAAAGAGTACAAGAATAAAGGAAAATCATATACTTAAATTTTCTTTCCTATTGTGGCTATTTTTGTTGTTGTTAATTTATTGCTTGTTCTAGTTTTATTCTGTTGTTTAAAAAAACACTCTAACTAAAAAAACCTAAGGGGGAAAACACAGTTTATTTGGCCTAGACATCCAGGTCCCAGTCCATCATTGAAGGAAATCAAAGTAGAAATTTGAGCAGGAAGCTGAAGCAGAAAGAGTGGAGGAACATTCTTGCTGCCCTACTCTGGCTCCTGCTTTGCTAATTCTGATACACATACCAAGACCACAAGCCCAGGGAATGATGCTGCCCACAAAAGGCTGGAATCAATTAATAATGAATACAATCTCTACAGACAAGCCCACAGGCCAAACTGATGGGGGTAATCCCAGGTGTCTCTAGGCTGTTCCTAGTTAGAGCTATCTAGGACACAAGTGAAAATGAAATTCCAGCTCTCCTTAATCCTAAGAAAACATCTATGACATACAGACATTAAATTAGGTCAAAACCCTCAGCTGAGGTTTTGTCTTCTGCTGTATTTGACCCACCTGTTAGTCAACATTTTGGATCCTTCCAAATTAATAATTGCCTTGAATTTTTTGTATTGTCCTTGTGATGTTGACTTTCTGTGTAGAACAGATCAACTCTCCCCTGATTGATTTCCTTTTCTCTGAATTCAAACACATGAAGATCTCCACCAGCTCTTTGTGTCTGTTTTCTTTCCAGATCTCTCCATCTGGAAACTTCAGACCCACATGCTTCTCCTCCCTGTGCAGTAAGTGGGATTCTTTTCACACTATCTCTACTGATCTTTGATTAAGCTCATTGGCTTTCTACACTCAACTATTTTACTTTATTCAACATGAAAATTTAGAAGTATCTACTCAAGTATATTTCAAGAACATTTTGAAAAGTAAAAATTATTTTCCAAATGTAAAATTTTCACAATTGCTCATTTAGCTAGATGTAGTTTTATAACTATATATAATCTAACATCTTTTAGAGGTATTCAGCCTGACTCTTCTGGCTCAGTGATGGTGCCCATTATCCTATCTGACACACTTCCCTTTCCAAAGACTTTATCATCATCTGTGTACGAGAGCTTGGTGGCCCACCATTCTTTAAGTGACATGCTGCTGCCTGTTCCATCACTATGTAGTTTATACACTTCTGCTTTAGAACATTTTATGTCTTGAATAATTTCTCCCCTGTCAATTTCCCCTTCTTTTTACAGCTCCTATTATTTGGATGTTGCATATTTTGACTACTGTGCCATTTTTCTCTCCTTTTCTTTGTTATTTGTTTCTTTGTCTTTTTATCATTCATCTGGGCACTTTACTAAACTTTGATTTTCAGCTAGCCCATTAAATTTTGTTTTTATTTCCACCATAGTATTTTTAATATACAAGAGATTATTTATAATTTCTGAGTCTTTTTATTGCTAACTGTGCCTGATTCATATCATCTTATCTCTGTGAAATGTTAATTACAGTGCACTTTATAATAGACTTGCATTTCCTCCTTTAGACATTATTTACCCTGCTTCTACCTTCCTTCTATCCTGTTTAATCTATCTGCCTTTCATTTTCTTTTGCAATAATTTCTTCCTCACACCACCTAATCAGCAAATGGATGTTCATAAAGGGTTTTGAGTCTTGTTAAGGCAGAGTTTATTCAGCTATTGGTTCCACTGCAGAGAATATGTGCTGAGGTTACCCACTGAGCTGCACTGCCCAGTTGCCTGCAAAGGGTGTGCAGGTGTGTCTTATTGACTGCTGGGAATGCAAGCATTCTTGGTTCACTGACTCCCAACATTGTGATAGAAGAAGAGTTCCGAAGGTAGACATGTGATGAGGGATGTCTTCCTATGTACTGTAAGTATAATTCATTAATTAAAAAGACTATTTAAGCCTATAGCAGGACATCTTAAAAGGAGGCAGGAAATCTAAACATAACTTAAAAAAAAAGACAGAGTTAAGGAAGACATGATCCAGCCACCCAAAAACAAGATATATATATATATATATATATATATATATATATATATATATATATATATATATATATATATAAAGCCACAGATGCCAGAGTTGCCAGAGCTGCCAGGAGATGCAGAGGATATGCTGTTCTGAGAAAAGTTGGTTTCAGCCTACTCCAGTGACCCCTATAAGAAGGGACCTTGCATGGCCAGGCCCCCACTCCAGGGCAAACTGCGTCATCAAAGAAGGACTGAAACCTTTGAAACTCAGACCCATGTCAGGAGCAAAGTCAGAGATTGTGCAGACCCTTTGCTCAGAGCAGACAGAAGACACACAAGCCCTTTAGCCACAACTGACTAGGAGCTGATTAAGTGTGAACCACTGAAGCCATGGGCAGATGCCAGTGCAAGAAAACAAATATCAATATAAAGAGCAAAAAGACAACACCAGAAGAAACTGGTGGTTCTACAATACCAAGACCTGAACAGAGCAAGGAAGAGGAAACAGAAGGAAACAATAAGAAAAACACCTTTATGAAGATTATTGAAGCCTTAAAAGAGGATGTAAAAAACCCTTAAAGAAATAGAAGAAAATACAAACAAAAAAATTGGAAGAGATGAACAAATCCTGGAAAGAAAAGCAAGAAAAGAAACCCAAAAAATGAAAGACACATTCCAGAAACTAAACATTGAAATAGAAGCAATAAAAAAGGCACAAGATGAGGCAAAGGTGAAAACAGAAAATCTGAAGAAAAGACCTGGAACTACAGATACAAGCATAACCAACAGAATCCCAGATATGGAAGAGAGAATCTCTGGAGTAGAAGACTCAATAGTGGAAATAGATATATTATTCAAAGAAAACACTAAAACTAAAAAAGTTATAACACAAAATGTTCAGGAAATTTGGAACACCATGAAAAGACCTAACCTGAGAATAATAGGAATAGAAGAAGAAGAACATCAGCTCAAAGGCATAGGTAATGTATTCAATAAAATCATAGAAGAAAACCTATCCAGTAAAAAAGGAAATGTCTATAAAGATACAAAAAGCTTATAGGACATCACATAGATTTGACGCCCCCCCCCCAAAAAAAGTCTGCTCACCACATAATAATCAAGCCACAAAACATACAGAACAAAGAAAAAGTTTTAAAAGCTGCATAAGAAAATGGTCAACATACATATAAAGGCAGACTCATCAGAATAACACCTGATTATTCAATGGAAACAATGAGAGCAAGAAGGTTCTGGACAGAAGTTATACAGACACTAAAAGAGCATGGCTGCCAACCTAAAGTACTATACCCAGCAAAACTATCAATCACCATAGATGGAGTAAATAATATATTTCATGACAAAGTCAGATTTAAATAATACCTATCTACAAACCAAGCCATTCAGAAAGCATTAGAGGGAAAAATCCAACCTAAGGATCCCAGATACACCCATGAAACCACAAACAATCAATAATCCCACATAAGAAAAGCCCAAAGAAAGGAAATACATACAAGCCACCACCAAAAATAACAGGAAATATCAATCAGTGGTAACTGATATTCCTTAATATCAATGAACCAAATTCACCTATAAAAACACACACATACTAACAAGATGGATACAAAAACAGATGCCATCAGGGCCTAAAGTTAGAGTTCAACAGCATCAAAAATCACAGCCTACCAACTCATGGAAACTAAACATCACTCACCTGAACCACCTCTGGGTTAAGGAAGAAATTAAAAAAGAAATCAAAGAATTTAACAAAAATTAATTCACAATATACTCAAAATTATGGGACACAATGGAAGCATTCTTAAGAGGAAAATTCATAGCAGTAGATGTCTATATGAAAAACATAGAGAAATCCCACACTAGAGAACTAACAGCACAGCTGAAGACATTAAAACAACTAGAAACAAACTCACCTAGAAGAAGTAGGCAGCGGGAAATAAACTTAGAGCTGAAATCAATACAATTGAACCAAAATGAACAATACAAAGAATCAATGAATAAAAGAGTGAGTTGGTTCTTCGAGAAAGTCAACAAGATAGATAAACCCTTATCCAAACAAACCAAAAAGCAGAGAGAGAGTATCCAAATCAACAAAATCAGAAATGAAAATGTGGACATAACAACAGATCTCCAGGAAATCCAGAGAATTATCAGGTCATACTTTGAACATCTATACTCCCAAAAAATGGAAAACTTAGAAGAAATGGACAGCTTTTTGGACAGGTAACATTTACCAAAATTAAACCAAGATCAGATTAAATACCTAAACAGACCTATAACCATAAAGGAAATTGAAGCTGTCATTAAAAGGCTCCTACATAAAAAAAGCAAAGGTCCAGATGGTTTCAGTGCAGAATTCTACCAGACATTTAAAGAAGAACTAATACAAATACTCCTCAAACTGTTTCACACAGTAGAAACTGAATATTGCCAAAATCTTTTTATGAGGCCACAATTACCCTAATACCCAAGCCACTCAAAGACACAACAAAGAAAAAGAATTACAGACCAATTTCCCTCATGAATATTGATGCATAAATTCTCAACAAAATTTAGGCAAACCATATACAACAACATATAAAAAAATTTCATCCACCATGATCAAGTAGGCTTCATCCCAGAAATGCAGGAATGGTTCAACATATGAAAAACCATAAATGTCATCCATCATATAAACAAACTGAAGGAAAAAAAAACCACATGATCATATTCTCAGATTCTGAAACAGCCTTTGACAAAATCCCACTCTGCTTCATGATAAAAGTCCTGACGAGATCAGGAATACAGGGAAAATATCTAAATATAATAAAGGTAATTTACAAGGAGCCGACAGCCAACATCAAACTTAATGGAGAAATACTCAAAGCAACCCCACTAAAATCAGGAACTATACAAGGATGTCCACTCTTGCCTTATCTATTCAATATAGTTCTCAAAGTTTTAGCTAAAGCAATAAGATAACAAAAGGAGATTAAGGGGATACAAATTGGAAAAGAAGTGAAACTATCTTTATTTGCAGATGATATGATTATATACATAACTGACCCACAAAATTCTACCAGGGAACTTCTACAGCTGATAAACTCCTTCAGCAATGTAGCAGGATACAAGATTAACTCAAAGAAATCAGTAGCCCTTCTATAAACAAAAGATAAGAGGGCTGAAAAAGAAATAAGGGGAATATCACCCTTTATAATAGCTGTAAATAGTATTAAATACCTTGGAGTAACTATAACCAAAGATATAACCGATCTATTTGACAGAATCTTTAAATCTCTGAAGAGAGAAACTAAAGAGGTTATCAGAAAATGGAAAGCTCTCCCATGTTCCTGGATAGGTAGGATCAACATAGTAAAAATGGCAATTCTACCAAAGCAATCCTCAAATTCAATGCACTTGCTATCAAAATCTCAACTCGACTTTTTACATACCTTGAAAAAACAATACTTAATTTCATTTGGAATAACAGGATAGCCAGGATTGCCAAAACAATTTTTCTCAATAAAAGAAACTCAGGAGGCATCATCATCCCCGACTTCAAGTTATACTATAGACCTACAGTAATAAAAACGACCTGGTACTGGCATAAAAACAGACTTGTGGATCAATGAAGTTGAATTGAAGATCCCGACATTAACACAGAAACCTATGAACACCTGATCTTTATAAAGAGGCCCAAAATATTCAATGGAAAAAAGATAGTATATTTAACAAATGGTATTGGCATAGCTGGATGGCAGTGTGTAGAAAAATGCAAATAGATACAAGCCTAACACCCTGCATAAAACTCAAACCCAAGTGGATCAAGGACCTCAACATAAACCCAGCCACACTGAACTTGATAGAAAAGAAAGTGGGAGATACCCTATAACACATTGGCATAGGTGACCACTTCCTAAATATAATACCAGTAGCACAGACACTAAGAATGACAATAAGTGGGACCTCCTGAAACTGAGATGCTTCTGTAAAGCCAAGGACACTGTCAATAGGACAAAACGACAGCCTACAGAATGGGAAAAGCTTTTCACCAACCCTACAAGTGACAGAGGATTAATCTCTAAAATATATAGAGAACTCAAGAAACCAAAGCCTGGCCAAACCTTGAACAACCCAATCAAAAAATGGAGTTCAGAACTAAAAAGGAAATTCTCAGCAGAAGAATTACAATTGGCTAAAAGGTACTTGAAAAAGTGCTTGACATCTTTAGCTATCAGAGAAATGCTAATCAAAACAACTTTGAGATACTAATTTACATCTGTCAGATTGGCTAATATAAAAGACACAGATGATAGCCTATGCTGGAGAGGTTGCGGAGCAAGGGGAACACTCCTCCATTGATGGTGGGAGTGTCCGCTTGTTCAGCCACTCTGGAGTGTAATATGGTGGTTTCTCAGAAAACTGGATATTAATCTTCCTAAGGATCCAGCAATACCACTACTGGGCATATACCCAAAAGACATACAGTCGCACTCCAATGGCATTAGCTCAACTATGTTCATAGCAGCATTATCTGTAATAGCAAGAACCTGGAAACAACGTAGATGCCCCACAACTGAAGAATGGATTAACAAACTGTGGAACATCTACACAATGGAGTACTACTCAACAGTAAGAAAAAATGATACCCTGAAATTTGCAGGCAAATGGATGGATTTGCAAAATATCCTCCTTAGCAAGATATCATAAACCCAGAAAGACAAGCAGGGCATGTACTCATTCATTAGTGGATTTTAAACCAAAAGATAACAATATCCAAGCTGTAAGCCAAAACCACTGAATAGCTTGGGATCTGAAACATCTTTGACTGGTACCTTGGAGCCTATTCCCTCCAGAGGAATACCTGACCCAGTCTTGATTTTGATGTGAGGAAAGAGGATCTGCCTGAGGTGGTTGCTGAACTAAGTTACCTTGGGAACTTTTGACCTCCTGCACTTGCTGGGGAGGAGATAAGGAAATGGGGAGAAGAGAGAGTGACTGGGAGGTGTGGGAGTGAGAAGGGTGTTTGAAGAAAGGGATACATAGATAAAAAAATGAGACTTTATAATAAAAAAAGTTTGTTTTATATTTTTAAAAAGTACATATGACTGAAAATGTGCAATATTTGCCTTTTGGCATCTGACTGACTTAACATGATTTCCAGATTCATCCATGTTCTTGAAAATAATTCATTCCTTTTCTTCTTTATGGCTGAACAAAGAAGTTTTGTTTTTCAAAAATCTCCCTTGTGTATATATAATACATTTTCAATATTCATTTGTTTGTTGATGGGCTCCTAGACTGGTTATATAATTTGGCTATTGTAAATTGTGTAGCAATAAACATCAGTGTGTGTGATCGCTATAACAGAAAAAAAAAAAGCCACAAGCCATGTGATAAGACAAATTAATAAAAATAAAATAAGATGCAAAAACTAACCTTAAAGTCTATCCATAGGCTAAACAATATATAATTAATATAAATGTCTAAGTTATTTTTAAAGAACTAAGCAGCAGCAGACAAATCCAGACCTTGAGGCATGAGGCTAAAGGCGTAAAACCTCTTCTACAGACACATGCTGATTCTTCCCTGCTGTTGCTTTCTCTTTGTGTGCCTTTTGTCCTTTGGCTAGAACTGAAAATCTCCAGTGTTCTGCAGAGACTGAGAGGCAGAGACCATCAAGAATAATTAATTCTCATTAAACATGTCAACCTCCGTCTGGACGCATTCCCCATGCCAGCAAGGTGTAGGTTGTAAAGATAGATGGCCATGTCACATTTGGGGCTCTAGATTAAGAACAGCACCCTGAAACTGGAAGAAGGTGCAGGCCCATGGGAATGTGTCACCTCTCATTACTGTAGGATGTTATCTGATTTATGTTTTTCTGTTACTGAGCTAACAGGTGTGTCTTGTTTTGGGAAAGGCTGAGATTTGTCAGACTTTGTGGAAATAAAGTAGGTGCACTTGGACAGGGCCACATACAGCAATAATTCTGTAGGAGGCAAGTCAGTGGCTCATGCCCTTTTTTGTTGATGTACAGACTACTCTAAAGGAAGATGTGCCATTTCTGGAATGAGATATTGCTGCTGGCCTGCCTTAGAACACCCTCAGGTTCACATTGACTGCAAAGACCATGTGCAGCAAGACAGTGGTGGTATAAATATTCAAAGTGACTGCTGCCTCACCCCTATAATGGACTGAAATCTGAGTTCCTCCAAGTTTTATAGTTTATAGGCCTACTTGTAGCCTTGGAGAGATAACTGAATTTAGATGGTTAGGAGAAGAAGGCCGCCTCCCATTTTAGGACTAATGGGTTAATTAGGGGTGGAGAGATTTCTCTCTGTGCCACATGAAGATGGACAAAGGGAGAACGCAGCCATCTGCAAGCCAGGATGAAGGTACTCACCAGAAACTGTCTTTATGTTTGTATCTGAACTTCTGAGTCTCTGAGGATGCTTGTGTACAACTTAAGCTCTTCAGTCTATAGCACATCGTTCCAGCCATTTGTTGTGGTTTGAAAGTGTCCTCTGAGTCCTCATATGCAGTGGTGTGAAGTGTTAGACCACTAGGGCTTGGACCCCATGAAGGGAGGCAAGCCATCATCCTGAGTAGGGAAAGCATCAGTGGGAATTTCTTATAGAAAGGATGAGTTCATCCATTTCTCCCTCCCTCCAACTAAACATCAGGATTTGAGAAGCAAGAATATTCAAAATTTCCACAACAACTTCTTAAATTAGTTTAAAAGCTCTGGCATTGTCCACTATGGTAACAGTGAAGGGCATTCATGTGGACACAGACAATCTGGACTTACCTTCTGTTCAGGTTCTACCCACAGCAATCCTAGCTCATGGTAATTGTCCTGCCCCATCTTGGATTGTGAGCTATAAACTGTGATAAGCTAAGCAGAGATTCGATTCTATTCATTAGAGGTATTGGGATACAAAACTTCAACAGTAGATACCAGGCTGGTTACAGGTCCCAAAGCCAGCATGCCCTGTTCAAACATTAGGTCCATGATGCCTAGATATTTCTGCTTTCTTGTTAGGCTCACACTTGTTAGAAAAAAATAATTGCTAAGACTCTTTGAAGGTACAATGACAGCAGTATTGTAAGACATCACATAGCTCACATTTTTTTGACAGATCATGATTTAGTTTGAAGAGTAGCATGCTGGAGAGATTGTTGTTTTGTGGAAAATCATAATAACAGAAAAATAGGCTGGTGCAATCACAGGGCTCCATGAACTGTGAATCCAAGTACTTTCTTTTCAGCCAAAGGGTGAGCCAGGAATGAGCAAGTCAACACTAAGTAGACATGTGATAGATGAGGCTGTCTCTGTGTGGGAAAGTTATGTCTCACTTCAAATCACCCTTTGAAACATGCATTTGGGTTCCTTCATTATGAACTTTGTTTCACGTACCAGAAGACAAATATACCTGCTTGCTCTTCTGGGATGACAGCCTGCCTTCTTCAAGAGACTTTCTTATTGAAAGAAGTTTAGAAAATAATAATAAAGTTCAAATTATGAATGCCAGAATTTATGATTAAATTTAAATTGTTTTAATAAGCATTTCATATATTACTTTGGGCAAAGAACTAGGCACATATGTTTTTCATTTGTGATACAGATCATTTTTAATTTCACTTAAGTAGAAATGGAAAATTATAGGATAATAGCGTTTTCCATTTGGTAATAGAATAATGTTCTGTGAGCTTTCATTGATATAATTCTAAGTGTTAGGAATGGGGAGAGAGGGGAGTTAGTATTGTGATTTAATGGTGGCCCATTTTATATTTTCCCCCCAAAGATCTTGTGTTCTTTGGGCCTTTTGGACTTCTGGCATCTTTCAGCTGCTCCATACATATCCTTGTGCCTGAGGGAATCAAGAATATACCCCTATCTTACAGCAAAAAAAAAATTTGAGAATATATGGGAGGTTGTAATGACATAAGGGCTGAGTGGAATCTAGAAAAACAACTGTCATGGGTGATATGAGAATAAACAAGAAGTTATTAGTTGTAGAAAAAGAGGAGAAAGCACCATGTTATCAGGAGCATTTACATATTCCAATTTTATCCACAGTATGGAAAATTAATTGTGCTTTGCCAGAAAAGTGGGTTACATTGCCATATCATTCATCATCAAGAAAGAGTAATTGCAGTGCTGTAAATGCTTTTACATGGTCTTCTTTCACTATCATGCCTAGGACATGCTTCCAAGCTCTATTTATAATACAGTATAATAGAGTATCTCAGCATACAGAGGAACTTCTCTAAGATCCACAGATCTTCTCTGTGATCATGTGCTGCATTGTGCTTCATTTTATTTTATTTTCTCTTTAATTAAAAATTTCTGGTCATTGTGGTAATATATAGTAGGAAGTTTCTGGTCTGGCCTTTCTAGCATACCTAGCCCCTAGGTTTATACCTGCTCACAGCCCCGTTGGCACTTAGTGCCAAATAACCACACAAATTGGCCTATGTCTCAGTCACATAACTTGCTAACTCTTAACTCTTAAACTAACCCATGATTAGCTAAGTGGCTTTGTACCTTCTCAGAGCAGCATCCCAACTTCTTTCCTCTGTGTCTGGTATCTCTCTGACTCTTCTTCTTCCCAGGGTTTTTTCACTCTGGTAGCCCTGCCTACATTTCCTATCTCTGGTCAATCAGCATTTTATTAAACCAGTAGGAGGGACAAATATTTAAATGCATCAGAACATAATCCCACTACAATACTTAGTCTAGAATATCAGAGAGTCAACCAGAGACCCAAGCCATAAAAGGCAAGCAGTGGTGGCATACACCTTTTGTCCCAGCACTTGTGAGGCAGAGGCAAGAGGATCTCTGTGAGTCTGAGGCCAGTCTCAGAGCAGAGCCAAGATGCCACAAAGAAGCCAGAGAGACCAGCACAACTGCAGAGGACAACTATGCTGCTCTGACAAAAGGTACATGGGTGAAC
This sequence comes from Sigmodon hispidus, assembly GCA_004025045.1. Classification (NCBI taxonomy): domain Eukaryota; kingdom Metazoa; phylum Chordata; class Mammalia; order Rodentia; family Cricetidae; genus Sigmodon; species Sigmodon hispidus. Next base: position 52,538 of record PVIH01011669.1, on the reverse strand, counting down.
AAGATAAGAAAAATGAGTTAGTTTAAGAATAAGGAATTAGCAAGTTATATGCCTAGGCCCTAAGCTGATCAGTGTAAAGATAATCATCTGTGTGTGACTGTGGGTCTGCGGGACTGTGAGTCTGTGGATCTGGACCCCCAGACATGCCAGAAACATAATACTACAGGCTGTGAACTCAGAGATCCTCCAGCCTCTGCCTCTTAAGTGCTGACACTAATGAATGGCATGTACCACCACTTCCTGGCTTGTCTATTCTACAGAATACTTCAATGTCTGCCCATGTCTTTCTTAGAAATTTTCTTTGTCCAGTTGTTTCACTTCTGGGTTCAACTCTGCATCATAATCCTAGAGTTAGGATTAAAGATGTGAGCTACTATTGCTTGGTAGGTAGTCCTTAAACTCACAGAAACACAGAAGAATCTCCTGAGTTATGGAATTAAAAATGTCAATCATCACTGGGTCATTCCTGTGCTGAGATTAAAGGCATGAATTACTACTTTCTGACCCTCATGGGTTTGGCCATGAGTGATTCTGTCATTTGATATTCCAGGCTGATTTTATTAAATATAAAATATGTCACCACAGACTCTGATCCAGAGGAAACAGGACTCTATTGAGAACTGGACTAGAGGTCATAAATAAGACATTTCTTTAAAAAAAAAAATCTGGCTGATTTCTGCTGATAGTACAAATACTTGAATGAAGCTGAATTAAAAAAAAATAATGGAGTAGTTTATTTGAGCAAGAGAACTTTAAAACATGGTAGTGTCATGGTTACTGCTCAATATATAACTCTTTACATATAACTCTTTAGGAAAAAAGCAACTGTTGAACAGAAAAAAAAAATGAAAAAATCCAGTCTGATGAGAAAATGAATGAGTTTAAATTTGATACGAAGTGGGTGGTGATACAGCAGATTTAATTGTTAAAAAGATGATTAGAATTAAAGAAAAATCATGTGCTCTGCACTGGAAAAAAAATGTTACCCAGAGAGTAAGAGCCTACCCATGGGAGGCTCCAACTTGAGAAAATTTAATTCATTAAAAAGGAGAGCCTGAATTGAGTATGTGCTGGAGGGATTTCCTGTTTAAATAACTGCTCAAGAAAGTCTCTTCTCAGGTTCAGTCACTGAGGCATGCAAAATCCCCGTAGCTGTGACAGAATGAGAAAAGATGTACATTGAGATGACAACAGATCTGGGCAGTGTCAACCACAAAGTGGCTGCTGGTTTTACAGGGGTCCAAAATGGAATTGTGGGAAATTATAGTGGTTGATACCCAGGTTCTCAAAAGATACCAAGATTCAAATACGTGTTGGTTTCTCTGACAGAAACTTCAAAGAGGCTGTTGTATACACTGGAAAGATACAGCAGTGAAGACCCCAGGATGTTAGAATCACTAGTACCTTGATGTATCTGCCCAGCAAAGCTGCAGGCATGGACTGAAGGTGGCCTGAGAGAGGCAATCCGTGCTGCTAGGAGAAGACGCAGAGCTGCAGGTCATCAAAGGCTGCCTGGGATCAGTGAGTCAGCCAGTAGCTTCAATGCTATTGAACTTGATTTTTTTTTCTGTTGGTCTTTGATCTGATCATTCCTTCCAATGCCTCCAACTGCCCTCCTTAGAAATGAGAGTGTTTATTGTGTGTAATCATGTGGCTGAAATGTGTGACTTTTATGGAAGTGCTCACAGTTAAGGGAGTCTTGAGTCTCAAAAGATAGTTCTGGCATTTGACTTTTTAACAACATTGAGACAACATACCACACACACACACACACACACACACACACAGAGGTTCCCATATGGGTTTTCTTGTGGTCTTTAGTGTTAATTGTCTTTCCCCATATTCCTTTCTTTACTCTTCTCTCCCTCAGCTTCCTAATTTAACCCTCACATTCTAGTTTCCATTTATCTTCCTATAATACTATATTGTCCTTCTGTTTCCTTTGGAAATACTCTACTCCTTCCTGTTTTCTTGCTAGGTACCTAACCTCTGCGGTTATTTTGAGTGTAGCATACATATTGAAAACTTGAAAATTGTTATACACATGTGTAAAAGAAAACATATTATATCTGTCCTTTCGGATTTGGATTACCTCATTCCAGATGATTTCTTTGATCTCTATCTCTTTACCTGAAAAATTTGTAATTTCATTTTTCTCATCAGATGAATAATATTCTATGTGTAAATGTACCACATTTTTATTTTCCATTCATCAGTTAATGGGAATCTAGGCTGTTTCTAATTTCTAGCTACTATAAATAGAGCAGCAATTACCATGTGTGAGCAAGTATCTCTGTAGGAGGATAAAAAGTCCTTCATGTGTATGGCCAAGAGTGGTGTAGCTTGATCTTGAGGAAGATTGATTCACACTGATTTTCACAGTGGCTGTACAAGTTTGTGCACCAGCAATAAGTAAGTGTTTACTTTTCCCCACATGCTCCCTGCCATGAGATGTCATTTGTCTTACTGATTTTGGCCACTTTTGGTTTTTGTTTTTATTTTATTTTCTAATTTTCTGATTTACTTGTTTGTTTGTTTTGAAAGAGAAATAATAAAGTTAGTTTGGGAGAGGGTATGGAAGGATTTGCAGGAACTGAAAGAGGAGAAATCATGATCAAACTATAGCATATGAAATAGAATTAATTAAAAATATTGGGACTGTTACTGATTATAATGATTATAGTGACTGTTAAAATTGGAGTGAACACATTTTACATTATAATATGGCCTGAGAACGAGGGCTAGAATGTTTTGGCCTGAATGTGGAAAACCCTTCATTTGAATTGCATCTGACACGTGAATCTAAACACTAGGCCCCCCTAGTGGAGATGGTTCTGTTTGGGAAGGTTGTGAATCCTTTGAGGACTGGAGGAGGGCCTTGAGGTTCCGCAGCCTAGCCTCACTCCCTGTGTGCTTCCACGTCTGCACGTTCTATACAACATGATCAGCTACCACATCTCTTGCTCCTGAGGACTAGGGGATAGGACTGTGTTCCTGAAAAACGTTAAAATAAATTCTTTCTGCTTCAAATTGTTCCTGGCTATGTATCATGTGACAGTGTTAAAAAGTGACTATTGCAGAAGGCCATCCCTCTAAACTCACGGATAAAGGAACAGAAACAAAATGAAAACATGGCTACCAAAAGTCATGAGCATGAGCACACCATTGCTTCTAATGAGAAGACTCACTTCCAGCGATCCTTTTGCTCCTGGAGGCCTCATCTCTTAAAAGATTCCACAGCCTTTCATAATGGTACTCTGGGTAGCCCCAGGAATTCTCACTGCCTGAGTGAAAGTTTGCTTTCAGTCACTGTACCACCTTGTCTGTATTCATACAGGATCACATCTGACAGCCCCATTCTGCTTTCTGGAGAAAAACCCCAGTTTTAGAGGAGAGCATGCCTATCCAGTTTGTCTGCTTTTGCAGTTGATTGCAGAGCTCAATATCAATAGATTGTGTTACCTAAGGGTAAAATTCGTAGTGAAAACCAGATGCTCTACCAGACTCCATCCTCTCACACTCTCTCTTCTCAGTAATGGATTAAACATGCTCATAGTGTATAAATATCAAGATCAGTAAAAATCAATCAGCAACTTTACAGTTTAACTTCTCTTTCCTGGTTGTGGTTTGTAATGTGACATGTAAACGATACCCACTCATGTCTGGTTGGCAAGCTCTACATCTGGAGCTAGTGGTACAGGTCAGGGTCAGATGTCAGAAGATAAGGAAAAAATGTAGTTCAGCACTAGGTGAATGTAGTAATAAATTAGGGCTTTTAAATATTCCTCTAAATGGAAATTGCCATGAGCAACTAATGAAATATATAGGAAACTGGCAGTAACTGATTCAGATAGGATCTTCCTGAGGAACAAAATCAGCAAGATGGATACATATTATTAACAGGTGTTTGTTACATAGGACTTTCTGAGTGGGGGTAGGACTTTCCTGCAGTCCCCAAACCCAGTGGCTGGCTAGAGAGTTGCTTCTCTTGAGTCCACATTGAAAGACTGAAGAGGCTGGATTCTGACCGCAGCAAAGGCAGTCATGCGCTCTCAGGAAGAAGTGACACCACTTTTCTTAAGCCTTTTTTTATCTGAGCAGTCTGTTGGATTGTATCCACTTGGAGGCAGTGTTTCCCACCTCCCTTAATCTTCTCTGGAAATACTCTTAGGCACACACAGAGGTGTGTCTCCTGGGTGATTCTAAATCTTGTCAAGTTCATAAGAAAACACAACCGTCACATGCTCTCTAGCTAATCAAATTACACCTTGGCACTGGAAATGAAAACACAGCTGTAATAAATGGATTTGATAATAGCTGGTACTTACTGAGAAATTATGAATGGGAAGAAATATTTTGCAGGATGTTTTAAAAACGAGACATAGAGACAGAGCCTGTTACATACATTTTGATAAACAGTAGTGAAATAGAAAAAGCAATATTAAATATCCTTTGTCCCGAACAGCCAGTGAAACAACAGAGGGATGCACCTGAACCTCTGACAGAATCCTGCTGTGTAGAAGTCCACTGTCAACATCTCTTTGCCTCTTTTCCCATAAGGGCAGTCTGTCAAGCAGGCTGTGTTCTGCATATTGCTTCCTAACGGGAACCAGGCAGCCGCAAACGTCCATAATTACAGGAGATTCAGTCCTTTTCTGCTCTGTGGTTGGAATAATGACAGTCTTATTTTTATTACTATTCTAATGGCTTCATGTTCTGAATCACTATCATATTCTTAATAATGGCTAAAGAGTCTGACTGATCCCAGGGAAAGTCTTTCCATACATTACTCTAAGGGCAGTTGGTGAACTGGCAGGTTAACGAAGCCACTCAGCCACGGCTGAGCCATGCCTGATACAACCATAAATGGAAGCACATGGGGAGGAGACGTGAACACTTTTCTCAATTGCTTGTTCTCAGTTCATATTTACCTCAAAGCAGAGCCTTACATCACCGAGGAGTGTTCTTTTCTATTTTCAGAATCTCTTAATTTTTTATTGGAGAATTTCATATACAAAAACAATAAGGTTTGATGAAATACAGACTCATCCTGCAACTCTTCTAGATCTACCCCCTGAATCCCCCCTCAATTTTACAACCACTTTTTTTAATAGCCTTCCAAATCCATTTAGCATAAAAGTTTTTATTATCATTATTTTGAATCATTCTTTAAGTAGTATTTGACTCAGCTCTCATGGTGTCTCTCAGGTTATGCACCCTTACCTCCAAAAGAGTATGAGCAGAATTGCTTTGAAATACAAAGCATATAAAATATGATAAAGTGGCAATAGATGTCCCTGGTGCAGGAGATGTTGGCATGTCTCTGTTTGACAGAAATCTAAATCTATACCAAACTCACTCTTACAGCATTAGCATGTGTCTTGAGTTTAAGGATAGCTGTTTTTTTCTAAACCACCCTTTATTTTTTTCTGAAATCTGTGGCATGTAGGATGCTTTCCTCTCTATATATGTATCTCTCTGTCTCTGTCTTTCTCTGTCTCTATCTCCCTCTCAGTCTCTCTCTGTTAGTCTCCTGCTTTACATGCATATCCTCACAGATGTACAGAGTAGCAGGTCTAGAGTCCCACAAAGGGATTTGTCCAGAAGTGGGTAGATGACTGGGGGACTTTAATAAACAGAAGAAGGAAGAAGACAGGGTGATATGGTCTAGGAAATATTAGCAGACTTCTTGTTGTGCACTGATAGATTCATGAAAGAAAAATCCCAAGATGATTCATTCTTTGCCTTGAGTCAAGTTTTCCTACTCGATAATAAGACTGGCTGTGGATGCATGTCCTGAAACGCAATGTGTATGAAAAGTCAGCTGTTTATGCTGACCTGGTGTGACTGCCAAGAAAGCCCTGCCTGTGTCATGGCTTCTCTCCAGGCTCTGATATTCCTATTTCTTCCTTCCCAGTTTTAGGATACCTTCCCTCTCCCCTTAGCCGTTATTTATCAGTGTTTGTATTCTTTTCCCTCCTGGTGTCACCATAAACTCAACTCTGAAGATACTTTACCAGTGACTGTGTGCTTAATATTGATTATCACATTAGCAACAGGACAGGTTCCTGTTTTATCATCATCCACTTCCAAAGTCTGCCTCATCCTGTCTGTCACCAGCTGGGACAAAACTTCAGGTGCCATCATACCAGCCCTGACATTAAAGGAACAAGAGGCCAAGAAACACAGGAGGTCGGTGGTGAATCAGACAGCACTTTCCTCTGACCATCTGTGAACAAGTAAACAACTCCCTACGATGTATCTTGATGGAATGGAAACAAAGGGTCTCTTTAGAACCAGTCGAGCCCATTGCTTTACTTACTTTGGGTTAGGAGTGGGCTTGGTTCAGTTTGCCCTTGTAGTAGAGATAGCTCTCACTTTCAGCTCACGAACATTTATTTAATAATATTTATTATTTGTTTGAGGTTTTATCTAAAAATATGTGAATGCATGCCTTACTTTAAGAAGACATTGAGATCTGAAGGCATGCATATGACATTTTAGAGCCAACATTCCTATAATGATAACCAAAATCTCAAATGTATGACTTTCAGGAATATATTTAAAGAAAGAGTAATAAAAGAATAAGGTAAATTCAATAATCATGAAAAAATCTGTTAAAATAGTGTGCCCCCCCATGGTTCACCAAAACACATTAGGACCAACTTGAACTGACACATACATGTGAGTAGTGTGCTCGGCAGATATGGCTTGTCTCTGAGAGTTTTGAGTCAGCACAAAGAGCCTCGAATGAGCAAGACCACCTCTGAACAGATCCTGACTCCTGCAAATTCAAATGGGTTGACTGGTTGATATTTGCCCTTGAGTTGATCTTGGGCTAGCTATCTGACTCCTTCATACCCCAATGTGCTAATCCTTTAAAAAAAAAAAAGACAATATTGTTTCTACAGTTTGCATAGAAATGCTCAAAACACTGTCTGTGGTCTGGAGGGATGGTGTGTCCAGCAAAGTGCTTGCTGTGCAACCATAAACACCTGCCTTGGGTGCCTCAGAATTCACATTTACAAAAACAATTCCAGATGTGGTGGCATGGATATGTAATCCCAGCACAGGGACAGGGAGTCTGGGGTTGGAGATGGGAGGATGCCTGAAGTTCCCCCAGTCTCCCCAACCATTGCTCTCTAGGTTCAGAAGAACCTATGTCCCAAACCCTGGAGAGTAATAGAGGAATATATCCAACACCCACACCTGGCCAACATACATGTACACCAAGCACAAGTATATACACACACAATTGTATACACAGGACACACAAAGCCCTACCTACAACAACAACAACAAAAAAACTAGTGTCTATCACAAGGTAACCTGTATGTAAAACTTAGCTCTTAATATTACTACTATTACAACCAGTGAAAATGCTGGAAACTGCCTTAGATAGAACTGGCAATAAAGCAAGAATTCTGAGCTGAGTGCCTATGCAGAGAAACTGTCAGCAGCGTCCTGCCTCCCGAATGTACACAGCAGACCCTGTTTTCTTAGCCCCAGCGAGGACTCATTTTTCTTCTTTTTCTGTCTTTCATTATAAACCTGAAGGCCATACCCAGCATATGTTAGAAGCTGGACACTGAGCCAGTGAGCACAGTGATAAAGCTCTTCCTTAGAGTCTGAGCCTTTGGTACTTGTAGACAGCTGCCTAGAATAGGAAGGACACTGGGTTCATGAGAGGACAGTGTCTTGGATGATCCTCAGTGAAGGTTCCTAGGGTTCATGATGGTCCTCAATCACCCAGAAGAACCATTCCCTGGCTGACTTAGGCCAGATGTGAGTTGGACTAATTAACAGTTTAGATCTCTAATTCTGTGATCCTTATGTGACACAGTTCCTTATGTGATGACCCCTACCTTAAAATTATTTTTGTTGCTATTTCATAACTGTAATTTTGGTACTGTTATGAATCAAAATGTAAACATCTGTGTTTTCTGATGATGTTGGGTGACCCCTGTAAAAGGGCCATTGGATCCCATAGGGACTGAAACCTACAGGTTGAAAACTTTTGATTTAGGTGCTTATTAAAGGTGATTCCTTAGGGCAATAATATCAAAGGTGACTGCTTGAGGCAGAAAACACTGCGTCCCTGATAGCCTCTTCAGAACAGAAAGCCCTTTCTGTCCACATCCTACATTGAGAAGGAAAGAGCCCTAAGTAGTGGCTGGCATGGGCTTTGGTTCCACCCTGAGTCAGCTCAACTCTGGTAAGCCAACAGTGAAGCTTTGGAATGGAGCTAAACACTAATCACCACCCACCTCTGAGAAGCTTAAGGCATTGTCCTTCCTGGCTTCAAAATGACTAGAAGCAGGTAAAAGTGACATCTGTACAGCTATGTGGGGTCATGGTTGGGTGGGGGCAGCATCAGAGACAAGGGAGCCCAGAGCACTGGAAAACCCTGACCCTGTTTTGTTCTAGCTCTAGAAATAGGAATCCTGTGGCTACCGTAAGAGATGACCATAATGTGTGTGTGTGTGTGTGTGTGTATGTGTGTGTGTGTGTGTGTGTTGCCTGACAACTGTACATTCTTCTAAAGTTTTGAAAGTCAGAATTCCAAAATGGTTCTCATCAGGCCAAAGTTGAAAGTGTTAGATGACCTTGCCCTGAGGACTCAAGACTCTCCTGTCACTAATGACCCAGGTTCTAAAGGACTTCTGCTGTTTTCTTTGGTTTGCAGCCTGTATTCCCTTTTCAAAGCTAAAAGCATAATGCTGCTCTGACAGCTGTTTCTCTCAGCCTGTGTCTCTTGCCCTTCTCTTTCCTTCTATCTCATAATTTCATTATGTCAGCAAAGAAGCATATGACTACAGCCACACACTGAACAAAAGCAGAACAAAGAAGTGGTTTCAGACTTTGAGAGAATATAGTCAACTGTGGAAGGAGAAGACATAGGATGGCTGATGACATTGAACCTGCAGTCAAGAAGCAAAAATGCACACATTTGAACTCAGTTCCTTTTTTTTTTCATTTTTATTTGGTGGGTGACTGTTGCTGGGTTCTAATGGCTCGCTCGAGGGAAGAGGTAAAACCTGTGCAGTGTCAACAGGCCAGACAGGGAATGAGGTAAAAAGCTAATAGCAGACTTGTTTATTCAGCAATGAGAAGAGGCTTATATAACCTCTTCCTAGTATCCAAGCTGTGTCCTGATCTGATGACAATGCATGGTTGCTCCTCATTGGCTGGGCACAATCAGGACCTCTGACAGTACCTTTGGCTAAGCCCTAAGGAATTCCACATGATCAGGAACACTAGAGAGCACCTGCTAGGACTTCAGGCGGACTCCTGGATGGCTCATAAGAAAGTAGATTATGTGCATACCTTGGCAACTGATTTGAACCAATTTCCTCATCCCTAGGGCTTGTCCTACTACATATCTACCTTTTTTTTATTTTATTAAGTGGATGCTCAGTAGGAGTTAGAGTTCTTTTCCTGACCTTATTGACCCCACCTCAAGAGAACTCAGTAACTGGCATCATCCAAGGTAGATATTCTCTATTCAATTCTACCTCTCTAGAAATGCCCACATAGACATGTCCATGTCTCCCACCCAGAGGACCACTGTAAATTTCAGCAAGTTGACACACAAGGTAAACTATCATAGCATCTCTCCTGAGTTCCATTGTTTGGGACCTGGGCAGTTTTAGAATATGCCTTACTGCCTGTCACAGTGGCACTTACCAGGTCCAGCTTCCATCAAGCTGGGCCTCTGGCATCAGTCCTGAGACATCTACAGCCTCTCCATCTTTCTTCACTGATGCTGTTCATGAATGAACTTCAGCAAACTTGATACTTTATCTGAAGTTCCGTGGAAGTGTGCAATGAAAATCAGAGCACAAACATTCAATAAACATAATTGTATCCTTTAAATATATTTATTAGAAAACTTTACAGTTAATTTGAAGGACTGGCAAAACATTAAAAAAAATACCTAGAATCAAGCACATTCTTCCAGTAGTAACCTAGAGAGTATTATTTATAAAAGAAATTGTATTTACAATAGAAACAAAACATAAAATATTTAGGAACAAGTTTAAGAATTGAAGCATGCCCTCTATATAAAAAAAATGACCTATTTTCTGGAAAATAAAAATATCTCCAATCAAGAGTTCCCTGTGTCAATTCTAAACAAAACAGATTCCTCCTAAGGCAACTCCAGTATCAATAAACCTTCAATGTGTCTTTTCCTTTCTTTTTATTTTTGCAACTAAAATTCTACAGTGCAAGCTAAGCATGCCCAGGGCTGTTCCTGTCTATCACTTTAATATTTTGAACACTCTCTATAACCTTTAAGCATGCTCAGGAAAGGGCTAACCTTTATATGAATATGTGGAAGTATCTGAATAAATTCCTCATGGTCTCTCTCTTTGGAATTAATTTCCATGTCCCCTTTGCTTGTCTCAATTAATAGTTCTCTATCTCTTCTTGTCTTTGCTATGCACATTTTGACTTTATTCTAGTCAGGATGCAAAGCCATCTGTTCAGTTACAGATGCATTGTTTCTTAAAGTGGCATGCGAAATATGACACCATTAGTAATTAACAGGTTAGCTGATAGATTCAATGCAATGTATATATGAGTCTCCATGTACCATTATGGAAGGACTCTAAACTTCATCCAAAAGAGTAAAGGAGGAAAAAGCATCAGGCTGGTTGTGGAGTCACAGGAGTCAGGCTGGATGCATGTGCATTGTGGGTGAGCAGCTGTATATCTTCAACAAGCTGCCACATGCTCCAGAAGCTGCATATCTTCTCTATGCAGCAGGAACAGGCAACCATGTAGAGGCACACTAATCACCAGACCACAGAGTGGTGAATAAAGCTGATTCCAGAGTGCTTTAAAAACTGCACCTAAAGGTTCAAAAAATGTTTTCTAAGACAGATACAGTGCTGTAGTGTATGGACTTCAAACAACACTGTTATCAGGACAAGAGAGAAGGGGATGTGGTGTGAGATGTATTTTTACACATTGTAAATACCATTTGTTAATTAAAAAAAAAACTGTCTTTGCCTATGGCAGGCATCTTAGAAGTAGGCGGGGAAATCGGAGCAAAGATGGGGAAGATGGGCAGAGTCAAAAATAGACACCATCTAGCCACCCAAAAATCAACATTAAAAAATAATACACAAATAAACCACAAACCACATAATAAAACAAATTAATAACAATAAATTAAATTAAAATATGAAAACTAACTAACAATATACCTAAGCTATAAGTCAAACAACATATAATTAATATAAACAGCTAAGTCATTTTAAAGACCTAAATTAGAATAGACAAATCTATAACTTACAACTAAACCAAACCAAAAACTTCTCACTACAGAGGTTGATATCTTCAAGTGAAGCTCATGTGTGCTCTATTTAATGATATATCAAATATCTAAGTAAAAAGATGCTTAGATGGATTTAATTAGTGCACATAATTATGCATGTATTTAAATGTCACACTGAATTAATTAATGTGTTAACAAAAAATTAATAGCCAATTGTAATGCAGTCAGCATCAGTCCCAGAAGACAGTGTCTACAACATGAGACAAAGAATTTTGAAAACTATTCTTTGGGGTTTCTCCACCCTTCCAATACTCCCTGTAAGTGTTTTTCATCAGGATGTGGTGAAGCCAGGCAATGACCTGAAGGAGAAATATTTCTATTCCTTGCTCTGTAACAGGAACACTCATGGGAAAGTGGGAAAGGCTCACAGGTATACCAGTTGTTCCAAGAACCCCAAGTATAATGACCACAAAAGAGCAAAGAATCAGCAGATACGGCAAGACCCAGTAACGCCTGCTATAGGAATAAAAGACATTTCAGTAAAAGTGTTTGTGAAATTACATTGGCTCCTGATATTTCTTTTATACACCACTGGGCTGCTGATGCTCTGTTTCCAGCCTATATTGGTACCTGGAGGGCCTAAGTGCTTCCAGATCTGAGCCACTATGTATTCTGGCAAAAGAATGTGGGCTCCAAGATAGCACAGATTGCCTTTCTTGCCATGGACCCTGTGGCTTCACTTCCTCTAGGTCACAGTGAAAAGCTGCAGGACAGTGTTATACCCTGGCTCCCTCTTTCTCCAGCTGTCCCCTCATGTTCCCTTCAATGTGCCTCTTTGAACCTGCATTCTTTGTCTGTAGTATTCCCAGACTCTGTGCATGGTTCCCTCTTCAGGTGTCTTCTCTAGCATCACCTGTTTGCCATAGCAACTGAACATAACAAAACATCAGGGTTCATGCTACAGTGTGTCTTCCTTTTCTCTTTTCTATCACACTTGTCATTTGTTTGTCTGTTTTCCTTCCAAATAAAGTTTGAGTGAGAATGGACTTCAATCCCCTCTGCTTTCTAAAGAACCTAGGAAGCCGAAAGCCAGCCCTCTCGCTGCACATTTGGGACTCATTGTCTAAACTTGTGTTCGGGAAGCACGGCAGAGGGTCCTGCCCCCTAGCTTCCATCATACAGTGACTGTGTTCAGCAGAGTGGGGACAATTCAGGCCCAGGGAGGGACTCCTGGATACATCTACCTTTATTCTCCATCTCTGCCTCATCTTGGGGCTCCTTCTAGCCTTTCCTACTTCCTTCTACTTCCCTTCCTTCCATGCTTGACCTCAGTATGATATGAAGCTCTTCACCCATGCTGCTCCCTCTCTCGGCCTCCCACAAGCCTCTTTCTGACTACTAAGCACATCCTAATGTCTGTGTCTCAGATATCTCACTCAGAATGCCCTGCTCAGTTCTGTGATCTAAGTGTCTTAAAAGAGTAATGATCATCAATAGATTTAGCAAAGCAACACTCAAAACAGACTGAAACCATTAAAAAAAATCTCACAAACAAAAACAACACAGTTGTATTTTATGTTTCTAAATTAACCAAATAAACAATACTGCTGAGTTGATTAGGCAGAAATCACGCAGTGTGAGTATTTATAATTATCAGGTCACTGTGAATTTGTATCAAATGACTTTAACCTTGATCTAAACGTGATTTCTCTATGGACTGCTTCTAAGGAAATCACTTAAAACAAGCAAAAATGGCAGCCCAGCAGGCATAACCTGAGCCGACCACACTGTCTACTGTGGAGTAAGCACAGCACATTCCTTGCCATCTGAGTTGGAAGCATATGTTACCCAGAGCAGAGAAGCTTAGATGTGATTTGCAGGGAGCCGTAACAACCTTGGAAAGCTGCCATTGCCTATCTACAGCTTCTCATGATGTTCCTGGAGCTCAGGCCATTCCTGCTCCGGGATGGGCTCAGGATGACCTAGGTTCTCTGAAGTCCTAGGTGCAGGACACTTGTCTTTGTATATGATAAGTATGATTTAAATCACACTGAGACTCATTCTATCTCCCAAAGCTTGATGCCACAGAACATACATTCTGTATTATTGACATTTGGCGGGGGCAATGAATTCTAAAGCATTTTATCGACTTACTAATAGCTTTTCAGAAGACAACAGAAAAGAACCACAATAAGCATAGAAATCGATTGTAGGACATACTCTGTTTTCTAAACCCTTAACAAGAGAGCTATTGTGTGTCTTCAAGCTAGAGAAATAGAAGGAAGCAGGCTGAATCACTGCTTCTAAGAACTTGTCTGGGCTCAAGCCATGGATCTGGCAAGTCACTCACTGTATTTATCTCTCCTTACACATGGCAGGGTGCAACCTGAAAGTCAGAGCAAGAAATCCTCATGGATAGCTAAGCCCTGCACTCACACATCTACCTACTCATATGCTACATATACAGCAGCAAGAGTCAAACCAAACAACTTAACATTGGTTATCTGTAGGATTTCCGTTTCTCTATCTAAGAGTCAGTCCCATTAGTGAATAAAATAACAATCCAGTTACCAAAAATAAGGATCAAATGGGGGGGATGGTTAGATAGTCCCTATATCGAGGTAGTGCTAATGTAACAATCACCATTGCTGTATTGTGGCAATGGTGAAGAAAAAAACAAACAAACAAACAAAAACCCATCTAGACCCCTCAGAAATCTTTTGACATTGAACTATGAGTGTTTCCTGTCCAAAGATGCCACATGGACCCCAAGCTGACCTGAGCACTTCAGATTCTATCTTTTCTTTTCTCTTGAATCTTGATACTTGTTACTGGGGATTGTTTGAGGCTGGAGTGAGTTTCTTTGAAAAGTTTCTCACACAAAAGGGAAACATTCATCTATTTATATCTAGTGTAGTGTCTTGGTGAAGGCAGTAGAATGTTGGAAGACATTGACCTTCTTGTTCCTCTACCTGCTGTCTGCTGGACAAATGTGATTCATCCATGACAGTTTTCTCTGGGTATACGATAGTTTGGACAATATATCGGTAAGTTTTTATGAAATACTTAGAAAATTTTACACTAGAACAGCTTCACAAGAATTTCTGAGAATGTAGAAATGGCAAGCTTTATAGCTTCCTCTGTGCCCAAAGGGGACCTAGTCTATGATACTCAATAGAGAAATCTGACCTAATGAGACACAGAAAGGGATAAAATAGCAAACCCTAAAGACTTGGTACCTAGTACAGCTTCTTATGCAAACTGTGACTAATCCTGACAATCGTGAAGTGTGCAGAAAGAGTAGATCTTTCAACCATCACACACAACACACAGCAGAGGCACTGTGGCAGGATAGCACAAAGGAGAGAATGCTGACTTTAATTGAGAAAGCCACGTGCACTAAGCTGTGTTTTCAGATGCAGAATCTGTGTGTCACTATGATTTCTAATCTAATGTTGATGAGATAGTTATCCTATTCATTTGCTTTCTAACCATACATTACAACAGTTTAGGGTCCTATATCCCTTTTCACCTAAGATGTAAGGTGCTAATCTTCATTGTCAACTCTCAACATGGTGTCATTTAGAATCACATGGTAACACATCTCTAGGCAAGTCTCTAAGTGTGTTTCCCACACTGCTTAACTAATCAGAGAAGACCCACCCTCTATGTGGTGGCACATTCCATAGGCTGGGTTCTCAGGAGAAATAAAGCAAGAAAAGGAAACAGCAGCGTGTACCTCTCTGACTGGAGATGCAACATGACCTTGTAGCCAACTGTCGCAGCTAGAACATTTATCTCTGGCTATATCTTCCCTGCCAAGAGAGACTCTGCCCTCAAAGTAGGAGCCAAATAAGCATTCCCTTTCCTAGGTTGCTTTCTTCCATCACTCAGCCACAGAAGCAAGGCAGGAACAGCACAGAAGCTAATCTGCTGCCTCGTTAGGACTCCTGCTTAGTGCACAGATGGTCGGCTGCTGCCTTCTTGGGATCTCACAGACTAGAGAGGAGAGGGAAAGACATGGGAGGAGAGGAGAGAGATGAGAGAGACAGTGACAGTGAGTGACAGAAAGAAATAAAAGAAGAAAAGACAGGAGCAAAGAGGAAGTCATCACGTCCTCTACGGGCACTAATCCCATTCCCAAGAGTTTGTTATTTCTGAAGCCCCCACATCCTGGTACCAACATAGTGTGATTTATATTTCAAAGTGTGATTCTGATGTAACAGTTTCAGTCTATAGCAGCTCTCAAATTCACTTCTTCATCTTCAGTATAACATTTGTTTGTTCATTTGGTGTGGCAAAGACTTACATGGGCTTATTGTATAACAAAACAGGGAACAAACAATGGATGTTGGAGGGTGGTCCTGTTCCCCTTTGAGGTCGGTTCTGTTCAGCCCAGAGCAGCCTCATTGTGTTGACAGCCACAGACCTATGTCAGGCTCCTTAATATAGCACTAGTCCTTGCTCCTCATGTTTAATTCTGGTGGTGCCTGCAAACCTGAAGTCTGAAGCCTGCATTGTGAAGAAGTCCCCCGGTATACACCCACTGCCTAGGAACTGAACAGAGGGAATAGAGACTTCCCTGATTCTTACCCCATGCCTCTGGCCCTTGATTTACTCAGTTCCAATACAAAATCTTTTATTAATGTTGTATGTTGTAGAGTTAATTTCCCTCATTTTGTACTCACACAAGTTTCCACTTTGAGAGAAAAAGTTGAGGTAATTTCTTAAATAATTATTTTAGTGAGAAAAGGATCACATCTAATTTAATGAGGCATTTCAAGTATTCCTTAAGAAAATTAAACAATGACAGTCAGCTAACACATAATTAGCCGCTATTTAATATTTCTGGTATGTGACTGGTTTGATTTATTCTCTTTGAAATAGAATGCATTTTCATCTCCTTCAGGATGTGTGAAGATACAGCAGAAAGAATGATGTTTTTACCCTAGTTGCTACAAAGAAGGTTTGTAAAAATCTGAATATTAAATAGTGTCTCAGCTCTTACATTTCAGATGGGGTGGGACAGAATTATTTTAAATTTTTAATGTAGAAAGCACTTTGGGATACAAGCAGTTTGCCGTGGTGAGTGTGTGGGAGGGGGAGACCTGGAAGCTCCCATTTCTTGACCCTCTGCTATGGGTGATTTTGATGCCATTGTGAATTAAATATGTTCATTCTGAGATGCACCAGTGCTCTGAGCCCTTTGTGCCTGGGAGTATAATCTTATCTGAAAATGAGTCTTTAGATGTAGTTACATTGAAAAGAAGCCCTTGTCTAATATGACTGTGTGCCCTTACAAGAAAAAGAGGAGAAATATTGACAGCTGTCCATCCTAAAAGATGGTGGAGGGACAAGCCACAGCGATCAGAGGACAGCTTTCGGGAATGTTCTCTCTTTTCACCATGTGGCACCCGGGATTTGAACTCAGGTCATTAGGCTTGCTGACAAACCCCTTTACCCAGTGAACCATCCCCCTCACACACATTCTTTTAAAGATCTTACAACATAAGCTGACAAAAAACTCACTCTATAGAAAGACTCTGGTCTCAAAGTCAATATTTTCCTTCATTTTTCTCTCAAATTTTGGGACTACAGACTTTCATTACCATGTCTGACTTCTCTCTGGCCCTCCCTATCTGATCTATAAGGCTTAGGGCTGCCTTCATTTTACTGGAGACTAGGCAAAGACTGAATAACCCACTTTTCATGGATCTTCTAATGAGATGTGCTGACACCAGGGAAGAGGCTGAGCAAAGTAAGATGAAGCTGAATGTAATTAATGACACAGTAAATGGAATAACAGAGGGCAGAATTAGTGAATGAAGAAGTCACTAATCCTATATCTGCTCCTCATGGCCCATCTGTCTAACACGTCCACCTTCAAAATAAGAGCATCTTCCCAGGCTGTGTCCAGGACAGAAAGACTTTAGATTCTTGCTGTAGTATCAGCTATTCTGGACCCTTCATCGGGTTTCTGTCCCTGCAGATTTTTCTCCTGTCAGCCTCTATAATCATAATTCTTAAAATGAATCCCACATGTGTACACACATACATACACACACACACATGCCCCATCTACTGCTTGTGTTTCTTTCAAGATTCTTAACTAATGTCTTCAAGCAACCTATACCCAAGTCAAGGACACATAGAAAGCTATGACACATACAAAGTCCACTATCTTTCCCACAATTTTGGGTCCAATGACCATATTTGCACCCTCACACAAGCCTATGTATAGTTCTATACTTGATAGTATCTCCTGAGTAATTCAGCCAAATGTGTCCCAGATATGACTGGTTGGTGTCTGTCTTTCCAGAGGCTATGAAAGCCATCATTAAGAATCAACGCCCTAGAACTAGCCAGTAGACAATTGTGGTCAGAGATTCACAATCTGAAGGCTCATGCCACAGCCAATTATAAAGAAAAAGTAGAAGGAAGGAAGGAGATATCTCTCTCTCTCTCTCTCTCTCTCTCTCTCTCTCTCTCTCTCTCTCTCTCACACACACACACACACACACACACACACACACACACACACACTGTGATGGTTAATCTTGCTTTCTAACTTTATAATGAGTTAGACTCAATACGGAAACAGGTCTCTGAGAAGGACTGTAAGAGATTATCTCATTTAGGTTCACTGAGGTGAGAAAACCCAACTGGAATGTGGGTGACACATTCATTCCTTGGGCTAGGGTCCTGGATAAAGTGACATGAACATTAGGATCCATTGCTCTCTGCTTCTTGACTACCAAAACCTTATGTTCCTGCCACTAAAGAACTCTGGTCAAGCATTTTGTTTTATGTTAAGGAGAAAAGAAAGCCTCTAGAAGTCAGAATCCTCTGCTCAAGGTCACTGGGTCATAAACATCAGATTCAAACTCAAGGGTAGCAGTAAGCTATCTTTTCCAGTGACCTCTTTCTAATAAATGTTCTAAGTGACTCTGCCCAGGCACTCCCTCTCTCTGGCACTCTCTGTGTACTATTCCTCCACATTTCACACACTCTGCTTTTAATCATATTTTCACATCTAGAACATTGTTTGTAGCTTGAAAGCCCCAGGTATCTTCTGTACTGTGATGAGAGATTCATGTCTGTTAGTGGGTGGCAACTATCTAATTCCTCTAAAAAAAATGCATGATGAACAAAGGTGTTAAATGTCATCTTCTGCCATCACTCCAGGAGTCTTTCTTGAGGAGAATGAGAAGAGACTCATTTTGATTTGACCACTCTAATGTCAGGGCCCTCAGCAAACAGGGATATTTTAATGCATATGTGTTTCTTCCCACCTACCTGGGGGTTGTGAGAGATAGGAGTTAATCTGCAGGAAGCCTTTTCTCTCCTGTCAATGAGCATAAAAATGTAAAAATTATTGGCTGACACATGAAAGTGTGGGGATATGGATGGAAGCTGTGTCTCAAGAGACTCTTGGGGTGAAGAGTTAGTGGACAGAAAGGAAAGGAGATGGCTTGAGAAGGAAAGCTGAGCCTGGGTGTAAGATCACCCGGTGAGCACAGAGGAGTAGCCAGCACCAGGTCACAGTCAGTGGCAAGGACCTCCGAGCAGCACCCAGACAGCTTCAAACAGCACAAAGCAGCCAGGCAGGGCTGAAAGGCACTGCTGGGTTGACATCCAGCAATTCAGGGGTGACCAGTGACCTGGGGAGTCAACAGAGCTGATGATGGAATGCAGCAGAGGTTCAGAATAAAGAACAGGGGGCAGACACGAAAGAGAGTTGTAAGAAGATAGCTTCATTTAAAATCCTACTTGAGCTTCTGGAATGACCCGCATACCCTGTACATCACAGGCTGCCTTGAGATCCTTCTGCTTCACCCTAACCTCCTGCCCTGGGGCTATATGGATGAGAGATGATGACCAACCCATCAGAGAGGACAGAAGAACAGAGGACCAAGAGCATCCAGGACAGGAGCAGCCTTCTGGTCCTCCTTCTGTCAGGAATGTCCTTATATCACTACAGCCTCAGTTAGAGACTTAAGAGGGATGATGGCATATCTCATAACCAGCACTACCAACACCTTGAATTAGGTCCCATGGCCTTTCCAGTTTTTCTTTAGAGCTTTGCCTAACTGCAATGTCCATCTCCTCATTTCTTATCTTATTTCTCTACTTTGTCCCAGATTGGGAGCCAATTAAGTATGATTTACAATAAGATCCACAGATGTAAAAAGTCAGTCATCCATCATAGCCATTTAGAATCTTGAGAAGGTTCCGCTGAAACAGATATCACTTTGCATATTTATATCACTGGAAGTTAATTTTAATCTATGCACACATTGCAGAAATTTCCAATAAGTGGCATTTGGTTAGCTTTCCCTTGAGATACATTTCATTATGGCCTG
Source organism: Sigmodon hispidus (assembly GCA_004025045.1). Taxonomy (NCBI): domain Eukaryota; kingdom Metazoa; phylum Chordata; class Mammalia; order Rodentia; family Cricetidae; genus Sigmodon; species Sigmodon hispidus. The sequence goes on along the minus strand of PVIH01011669.1, from coordinate 32,891 downwards.
GGGAAAATGATGAATAGGTTCATGGATCAGGCTCTGTTCTCTACTCACTGCTTTTCTTTACAGGGGGGCATAATATTAGGGAATCCAGGGTGTGTTTTCCTCTAGAACCCCAGAGATGACTAACTAGCCCTGATTTCCCATTCCTACCACCAAACCCCCTTTCAGTCTAATGTGAAAGAATGCACTATATATTGACAACTGTGATCTCTTTGCAAGATGCAGTGGACACACTGGCAGGAGTGTGTCCTGACAGCAACAACCCCCAGACAGCAACAACCCCCAGACAGCAACAACCCCCCAGCACGCAGAAGAGTGAGTGAATCCCAGAAGCAGTTGATCGACCACACGGTGAATTCAAATGCCAATGCAATTTTCAAATGCTAATTTCTAAGTGCAACAGAACCTATCTATAAATTAACTTTATGACTTTTACATCCATAATTTATTTCCTGCCAGGAGTATAATACATTGTCAGGTGGCCAGTTCACAATAAAAGACGTCAAGAATGTAAGTAAAAGACACAATTCACGTACCTGACTTCGCCACTTCCAAAGCCCTTGGGATTCTGGATCTACTTAATATTTCCTGAAAGCACTTTAAGAATTGTAGTTTGCATGGTTAGTGACTAAATTCCTGGAAGGCTCTATTCCAGGCAGGGCATATAATCTGGGTGCCTCTGTTGCCCACAGCATGAAGAGCAGCCCAGAGAGAGACAGACACTGAGAGTCTTTAGAGTCAGCTGCTGAGACAGGAACAAAGATCAAGGCAAGTACTTTGGGGATCCCAGCTTGTGAAGAAGAGAAGTTCACATGGGAAAAAGATGTGCTACCCAAGTGGTGGCGATCCTCTCTTTATTAAGCCAAAATGAGCCAAACAAAAAAGAACCACCAAGATTACACAAAGCTAAGTGCCACAATGAGCCTCTTTTTTTTGCCACTTTAGTACCCCAGAGACATCTTTGTTCCTCGAAGTGAGTTTTTTCAGACCCACAGTAGTGGAGCCCAGCTGGCTGTTTTTTATCTGCAATGAAACAATGGGCTTTGGTGGTTTGCACATGTGTGAAAGTCCAGGAATTCTGCCAGGGGTCATCTGATGCTGGGCCAAAGGTCCCTTCTAATGGAGGCTGACCCCTTGGATAACATTTCTACAAATAATTTCATACAGCTGGTTTCCTATCTTCGCCACAAGCCTGCCTCTTTGGGTACCAAGCTTTTCCAAGCTCCTCTGAATATAACAGAGCCATGATGGCTTCCACCAACCTTTGTGTGGGCCTTGGAGTTTTGTCTTCCTAGTGTGCTATCATTGGCCTTAGAGCTGACTATGGAGCCCCATGATAAGCCACTCCATACCTGGAACAGCTGGGAGACAGGAATAAGTAGTACCTCCTTAGTGATAGTCTCTTTCTGCACATCCTGGCTGGATCTACTCATGAATGAAACTGGGTACAAGTCCTATTGGAGGAGAGGTTAACACCTACTGTGATTCTGCAGGTGGGCAGCTGTAGTAGATTTCTGGCCTGTCTGTCTTGGGTCCAAACTCACAGACCTGCAGTCCTGCAGTCCTGCAGTCCCACAGAGACACACAGATGCTTACATTAATTTTACGCTGATCAACCTAGGGCCCAGGCATATTGCTAGCTAGCTCTTCACTCTTAATCTAACCCATGATTCTTATCTTGTTTAGCCATGTGGCCCAGTACCTTTTCTTAAGAGCAGCATTTCAACTTCTTTTCTCTGCATCTCCTGGCATCTCTGTAGTGTCTCTGCTCTGTTCTTCTTATTACCAGTGTTTTCCCAATCTGGCAGTTCCACCCACACTTCCTGTATGCCTTCAGCCAATCAATATTTTTATTAAATGTCTTAGTAGGTGGCACAGTTATTTACAGTGTAATAACATAATCCCACTATAGGCAGCTGTACTACAACCTTGGGTTCTGTAACGTTTTCACAGTCACTAGACAAAGCTACTTCTTCACAATGAATCACACTATGACCTAATATCACAAGCTCCAGAGCCATTCACGTACTTCCTAATATGCAGCTCAGTACCATTATCCACTCCAACACTGCTTCTCACATTCCTTCGGTCCCCAGGTGTGGTCCTCCATTCTATTATTTCACAGTAGGGAGCTGCAGACACTCTCACCACTTCTGTCCTTCCTACTGCATCACACACCCTAAGAGACTTATCACTCTTACATCATAGGTGAAGAGGAGGTGTGTGCTGTGACCCAGCCAACACAGCTTTAGTTCAGCTCCACAAGCCAAGCTGTCCCAGGATCCTAGGACCTGGTCATGAGTTTATGTGGAGGTTGGAAATCTGACTCAGCAGTTAAGACATTGTAATGCTCTTACAGAGGACACAAGCCTAATTCTCAGCACCCATATCCAGTAACTCATAACCACCTGTGATTCCAGCCCCAGGGGGTTTGAAGTTTCCATGGGCACTTGTACTTACATGAACACACACACACACACACACAAATAAATACATAAATAAATAAACAAACTGTTAAAGAGTTAATAAGGATCCCTTTACTTTGAGTAGTCATCAGCTGCCTTGTGAAATCTGCTCTTCCAGAGAAGGTTGTGGTCAGGGAAGAACCACAGTTGCCCCTTTCTGAAGTGGCAGCCCAGCTATGGACAGTGCTTAGTGTCTGGGTCAGGTCATTCTGGGTTCAAAAGAGTGAAATAAAACTTCACACACATTGGAAAATGGTGAGTAAACTTTATTCCAAACTGATCGTACCAGCCATAGGAGTAGGGATGCTTGAAGGCCCTGCTTATGACTTCAGCCCTCTTTATATGGGGTTCAGCAGAAGGATCTTGTTTTCCAAGGGATGCAAGTTGGATAGTTTTCTGTTCATTTGAGCTACAACACATGCCATTTCCCATATATACACCTGATTCTAATCATATGCATGCCCAATTATGCATAGGCATAAAATGGCAAATAGGGTATTCCCCAAAATTCCCTCAAAAAATACAGTTTATCTTGTTGATATACTAAAAACTAGTTCAGGTCAGATTGGCCTCCCTCCTCTGTTACTGAAAGTTATCTGGATAGAACTTGTTTAAATTTCATACCATTAAGAGGAAAGCTTTGTTCCATTGTAAGGAGTAAGGTGTGAATATAGTTTGATGCCAGTGGGGTCCAACGTTGCTAGCTAGTTGCTAGGTGCATTGTTCAGAGTGGTGTGTAAATTGTAGTATATATGCTGGTCCTCAGCTGTAAAGTACATTCTTGGACATAGCCCAAGCCAAGTAGCTCCAGGTTGCTAAGATGTTTCCTATGGTTGCTTGCCTATGTAGGAAAAGAAGACACCTGCTCTCTCCCTGCCATGGTGCTCCCCAGAGCTCTGGTTTGTGTTCCCATCAGCTACTTGAGTGAGAAGACTCAGAACTGGGTGCAGGACTGTCCAGTACCTGTCTTAGTGATGATGACAATACTCGCCTTTGCATATGGAGAAAGGGAAAAATGTGTCTCTCAAAGTTCATCTTTATTAAAAAAAAAATCTAACCTCATTTTAAAAAATAATTTGTCAATTCTGGGAAAGGAAAGATGACACTGATCCATAGATTTTCCTACAGGTTATAATAAAGATATGTAAGTCAGAGGTGATGTTGCAGAAACAGAATCACATGTACCTACTACATTATGCTCTTCAAAAGATGTTATACTTCCTCTCCAACAAAATGCAAACCCCATGTTAAAAAAAAAAAGCTGCACACACTGTCCCCCAGCCAGAGGTGTTAACAGCTGTCAAAAATCTTCTTCCCCAAGAACTCTTTCTAGAACACCCATCTGCTTCTGGTGTGCATTTTGTCTTCAATATGTTGTTAGATGTCCAACATATTGAAAATGCAATTTTTTTGATATGTCAAGAATCCTTAGCTTTGATTGTCTGTTTATGTCATTTTAGACAAAATGACCTAGCTTTCAGTATGAATTGTCTGTGTCATAGAAAGGACAGACTTCTCAAATAATGTGGTTTTGTTTCAGCAGAGAGATTAACTCTTAGCTCTGTTATATATTAAGCAGAAACAATAGCAAAAATTCTGCTTACTAAAAGTTATCTTTTAGGACTATGCAATCCAAGACTAAGCATGTTAAATTTTCCTATAATTACTATCCAGAATAACAAAGGGCCATGACGTGAATGGCTGGGCTAGAAAGTGTGGATGACAGAGGAAATTGGTCATTTTCCTAAAATAAAATGTTCTGTATGGTGTGGCATTTCAGCTCCTGTTTGAGATGGGGAAACTTGAAGCTTAGGGAGAAAGAACTATTCAGGTATTGACTCTGAAGTGAGGACAGGGCTGTGATGGGCACAACTCATGCTTCTCGAACCATGACACCCCAAGTTTCTTCAACGAAGCTGATTTGCTACAGATAAAATAATCAAGCCTTAAGCAAAATGTTTGACTTCTATTCTATGTATTTTTATTATGCTTAGAATATTTTTGTGACTCTCATAGTCAAATAGATGGTCAAAGGAAACAAATGGTTTCCAAAGCATAAGTTGGTTCATTTTAGATGCTAGTATCTTGCTGAATACATTGACTGGAACATCTACACTGGCAGCAGCTTTTCAACAAGCAGTTAGCGAAGGAGGATCCATGCTCCTGTGTTAGTTGCTTATCTAGAGTCCATGACAAAATGTCTGACAAGAAGCAACCTATAAAAAGAAGGGCTTATTTTGCCTTACAGTTCCAGGTGATACAATCCATCATGGCAGAGTGATCAAGGCAGCAGATCTGGTAGGCTGATGGTCACAGTGTACAGTCAGAAAGCTAGGCATGAACAGGAAGTGGAGCTCAGATATAAAACTTAAAGGCCCATTTACAGTGACCTACTTCTACAAGGCACCACCTCTTAAATAATCAATAACATTTACAAATAGTGCCCTGAACTGGAGACCAAGGGCTCAAGCTCTTGAGCCTATGGTGAACACTTAACATTCATACTTCAATATTTACCAAGTACCGTATATTTAAAAGCACATACTGGCTGCATTATATAAACCTTCAAAGTATATAACAAACAGGTTTGCCACACAAATGATAGAGTTCTTCCGTGGCATGCTTGAAACCCCGAGTTTGAGATACAGTACAGCATGTAGGTTCTGGGAGATGGAGACAGGAGGTCATCTTCAGTGCTGGAGTTTCCCTCCTGCTTGTGTTGAGATCTCTGAAAGGTGCTTCATACTTCATTAGGGATTCACCAGTCTACTCCATCAAAATAGCAATTACAAGCTGGAAATCCCTTCAAAACCCCTGTCATGTAGAAGATATTGCCTTCACTGCCAGTTCTGGAAGCCCATGATTGGCAGCCTTTCTTTACTCCAGTTTTACATTACCATTTAAACCAACCAAAATACTCATCTTGCCAGAGAGTAAATTGCCACTTTGAAACATGAAAAACAGGGAAAGTATAAAATTCTGAATAATGGCCATTGTGAGCATCTAAGCACTGTGTGGTTGTGGCAATGAAGCAATTTGCATCTTGTTATGTTTCCGGCCTTCTTGCTTTCATAATTATCAGAACACTTTAGATCATTAACGCTGCCAAATACAAATTAGAAAAATAAAAGTCTCCCAAATGACACAGACTTTTTCCAATTTCAACTCAAGGGCTCCAACTCTTAGAATTTTCTACACAGAATTAATCTTCCTACTCTATTGCAATTACTTCTTCGTATTTATAAGCTCCACTAAATATGTGTATCTAGAGCAATGAAACACCTGGTTCATCCCTTTGATAGACAATAAAGCATGATTATGTCATACTACAGTGAGGACAGAAAGTGACATGCTGTCATCTGCCATCCCTCAGTGACAATAGAGACTGATCAAAACACAGGAGCAATTCTGAGTGCATACTGCTTCCAGAGAGACCAATTGCACTCACTGAGACAGAGGGTCCCTCTTATTTGCAGTCACATATTAAGGGTTCTTTAATCTTATAGAGATAGCTAGAGTGTTACCTAGACAGTGAAATTATAAGATTCAAAAAAATGGAATAAGCCATTTTGTGGTTCATAGCATACAGTGCAAAGGATGGGAGTATTAATTTGTTCATGGTAATCATTACAAAATGTATACATACGCCAAACCAACACATTCTCAATCCTGACTATGTACAATTTGTTAATTAAATAAAATATTTTAATTTATAAAAAAAGGACAAGGTCAGAAACAAAAGGAAAACACAAAGAGGTCTCTCCATGATCTAAGAGATGAGGAGAGTCAAGTTGGTAACATATAGAAACCAGGGGTAGAGAGGCCATAGAGCAGGAAATGGCAGAGTCTACAAGGAACTTGGCTGCAACCTGCCCACAGATAAGGGCACCAACACTGGTGACCAAAGATCCTGAAGGAAAGACGTCTCAGGAAGCACCACCAGCCACTGAAGTCAGGGTCTCCTGTAGTGGGATTATTCTGGTAATGTAAATATTTGTCCCACCTATGGGCTTAATAAAAGCTAATTGGCCAAAAGGCAGACAGGAAGTATGGGCAGGGTACCAGACTAAGAAAACTCTGTTTACAGGAAGAACAAAGACAGATTCCAGGCAGAGCTGCCAGAGAGAGAGGGGGAGAGAGAGAGAGAGAGAGAGAGAGAGAGAGAGAGAGAGAGAGAGAGAGAGAGAGAGAGAGAGAGACAGCCACCACAGCCACGATGAGGAGCCACAGAAGACACAGAGGCAAGAAGCTAAAATGCTGCTCTGAGCAAAGGTACTGAGCCACACGGCTGAACAAGATGGGTTAGTTCAGATGAAGGAGTTAGCAAATTATATGCTGGGCCCTAGGTCAATCAGTGTAAAAATAATACAAGCCTGTGTGTAATTATTTGAGGCTAAGCAGGGCCAAGAGTGAAATTAAACCTTTGGTCCAGGCCTGGAAAGGCCAAGCCAGAACTTTTTACAACAGTCTCTGAAGTGGAGAGGCCCTGTAGACAATTTACAAAGACTAAGGCTAGATTTGTATGAACTGAGCTTGGAAGAGATGGGCAACATTAAAGGCTTGAGGACTTCATACTACAGAATCCTATCAGAGCATCCATAGGCCTTTGTCCATTTGATATGAATGTTTCAATGGGTTTGTATAAATTTCAAAAACAACCTTGATACAAATCAGTGGGAGAAAGCATAGACAGATGGGTGTCTCCTGTATCATTTCATCTATAATTAAAGCCTTCTTTTAGGACTGGGGTGCCCTGGTACAGGACTAATGAGCCTGTTTAGGGGTACGCTAGCTGTCTGCTTATATCAGTTTCAGATGACAAGGGTGTCATTGATGTCTTCACATAGGAAGGACAATGCTCAAGGAGAATCTGACTCACTCCAGAGCTCTGATTGTACTGGGCCTTCTGTGGTCCCTCCTCAGCCTTCCTGATTTGCCACAAAAAGGCCACAGTCAGAAATGCAGCTGAAACAAACAAATCTCAAATAAATTTTGTGATATTTTAACTTATTTTTACAATGTTTGATTTAACTCTATTTTCTAAAGTTCATTGAAAAAAAAAAAAGAAAAGAAAAAACTTTTTAAAAGCTGTGCTTTATCTAAATAAATATTTATCATGAATCTGTCCTGAGACTCAGGCTGACCCTCAGTATCCACTATTCTTCCTAAGAAAAATGGCTGTAATCAAGAGTGTTCTTTTCATACATATACCAATTGTTGCACAAAATTCGCACATGTGAATTGATATATACACACAGTCCAATACACAAGGATGTACATAAATGTATAATATATACACAAAATACTTCAGTATTCTTAGATCATGTTATTTTTCAGCTTTGTATCCTGAACTTGCCACTGAGTACATATAATTTAAAATCAAACTTCCTGGAGCTTTGTGAACCATTCAAAATGAGATGGTTTTTATTTGTCTTAAATGTACAACATCAGAAAGTTTATTGCTTCAGGTGTTTAAATGCCAAAATACAGCTTTGATATTCTTTTACAACTGCAGCACACTACCTCTTATTAGTTGTACATATTTAGCTTTACTATTTATATTTGTTTTTAATTGGCACATTATAATTGCACGTATTTATGTAGTATAGTAGGATGTTTTGTGTATACATTGAGCAATAATCAAATCAAGGTACTTGGCACAGTCATCATCTCATACAGGATCATCTCTTTGTGTTAAGAATGTACAATGTCTCTCTGCTGCTTTCAACTATTCAATGCATGGTTATTATTTTTTTAAATCAAACATGCAGACTGTTACTGCAGTTGAATGTCAGCAATTCTTAGTACTTTCCTACTTCCTGTATCATGCTCTTTATATTCTCAGCATGTGTTTTAGATTGAGGTCCTGTGCTGCTGCAGCATTGTTGATGAAGTGGGCCTGCTACTGTTTCTACTGAGACTCCTGGATTGGACTGGATATGAGGTGAAGCACAGAGAAATAAGAGTTCATGAGGAAAACCAGTGTGGAGTGAGTCATTTCCTTCAGGCAGGGTCATCCAGAGAAGCCAATCCAACAGGAATGCATATGATGCATACACATGGACAGATGGCGCATGGTGCATACACATGGGCAGAGGACACATGGTTGGTACACACTGACAGAGAGTATATAGTGCATATACATGGAGAGAGGGCACATGGTGCATACACATGGACAGAGAGGTATACACAGTGAACACAAGAACACAGGATTCCATGCAATGTATATGTATGCAAGAACACAACACTACTTATGCACAAATGTGGTAGGGAGATTGAGGATGTAGAATTTGTGTTTAGGATTATTGTTCAGGCTGCTAAGTTAAAATTTCCTCAGATCAGACCAGTTGTGAGTGCAATTCCTTTGTATAGCCAGCAGGCAGGAGGCCCAGGAGAGCTAAGTGAGTGAACAGTAGTTACTACAGAACATTGAAAAGATCACAGCCTTCTTGGAGAACTTCCACCACCCCCCATCAGAGTAGGCTGACCTTCATGACTGAGTTAATGTATAGATCTATCAGTTAATTGAAACCTACATTAAAGAAATCTCTGTCTGACCCTACCTGTCATTTACATGTTACCATTATCCACAAGATCTTTACATAAACACAAAAAATAATGGTTGACTCAATATCTAGGGACCATATGGCCATGTCAAAATGACCCATAAAATAAATTATTCCAAGTATATGACATCTCTTGCATCTATCTATCTATCTATCTATCTATCTATCTATCTATCTGTCTGTCTGTCTATCTATGTATCTATCATCTATCTGTCTGTCTATCATGCATGTATTGCCTATTGTTTATCATGTATCCATTACCTATCATCTATCTATGTACCTATGTATCTATCTATCTATCTATTTATCTATTTATCCAGCCAGCCATTCATCTCAGTATCAGAAATTGAAGCTGATGCATATGAGGCAAAGTGTCCTAACAAAAATACAATTTTCTAGGGTTTGGGGCTCTAGTTTCTTGAGTTCTCTATATATTTTAGAGGTCAGTCCTTGGTTCAGAACTAAAAGGGAATTCTCAGCAGAAGAATTAAAAATGGCTGAAAGGCACTTGAAAGAATGCTCAACATCTTTAGCCATCAGAGAAATGCAAATCAAAACAACTTTGAGATACCACCAGTTATTCCCATGGTGCTGACTCTGGGTTTTCTCATGCAGCTAAGTGTCTTGGCTATAGAACAGTGTGACCCTGTAACGGAAGTGAACAATAGATTGTGAGGTGGGTGCTGGGAGGGAAATACTCTATCGACTGACTGTTCTGGGGATTTTGAAAGGACAAATTTACATATGTTTTAGACAAGTCTATATGTGACATTATTGCCAAGATAGCCCCTGACTATAGATCCTGAGCAGTGCAATGGAATCCATAAACAACAATTTGGAATTAACCAACAAAGATATTCAGCAATGTGCACAGACCACATCGTAAGCCCTCAAAGAACACACAGATCTTCACTGTTTGCTGTGATTGCCTCCCTATAACATAGACATGAGCACACCAAGGTGCTGCCACATTTGCTACTCTTCACCCAATAAAAAAAAAAAAGACACATGACTGACCCCAGATGTCTGGGTGATTTACCACCTTCTTGCATACTGTAAATGATGCTCATGGCATGTTATCAAATGACTTTGCCACTATCAAATGTTCCTGCCACCCTTTGAATTTCCTGAGCCTCACAAGCAGCCTCCTCCAGTTTTCCTTCAATCACACCATAAACACAGCCTCAGAGCACATCATTCAGAGGTGGAAAGAGCAGAGAAGCATCTTCCACAGTGGCATCAGCCCTCTCTCCCTTGATTGGGCAGATACAGCCTGCACTTCTCACTCTGCCCTGCATCCCACATTGAATGACTCTCATGAGTAGCAGGAAATCCAACTGCTGCTCACTCACCTGCAAGTCACAGTTGACCAAAGAAATTGAAACCAGATTCTTTTCACATTTTCTGAAAGTCATTTTAGGAGAGTGAGGGGCAAGGGACACTAGAGTGGCTTTTCATATTAAGTGTAAAGATGGAAATGGCTTTCTGCTGCTAACATCCCAAAGCAGGGAAGTGTGACTGGAGCCATGATGTCAGGATTTCCCAGCTTAAACAAAAGCATTTGGAGGGTCCCTACCTTAACTGAAAGGAACTTGGCTTCTGATGAGGGGTTGTGCTGAGATCTTTCATGGGTTTGATTAATCCATCTAGGTGCTTACTCCAAGCCCCCTTTCTGTCTAAAATCTGTTTTACATGTATGTTTTTATGTAATGATATTTTTAGTTTAGTAAAGAAAAACCTCTAAGTAAGGTCAAAAAACCCCTCCTGTTGAAGAGAGGTATAAAACACTCACAATATTAACAAATTATTACATCTCATAACAAAAACATGCTAATAAATGAACCATAGAAAGTCAGCCACACAATGGGAGATAGAGCCCTTAGGGCTCAGATTCTTACCTCAAAACAGAATCAGGCCCAAGGGGAAATTCTGGCTATTTCCTGTCTGGTCCTGTCTGCTGACAGACTCTAAGGCCAGATCAATAACTGGAACTGCTAAATTGAAATGGGATGGTGAAGACTTGGATTCCTCTTTACAAAACTCTGTTTCAGAAAAGCTTTGGTACCTAAGGTCAGGTCCCAGGTCTGGGAGTGCACCTGACAGCTATAGATTCAAAAGTTAGGTTCACGCCAGAAGGATCAGCTAATAGCTACTGTACCCTGTACCCCTTTGCCCAATCCTGGAATGCCAAGATGTGCCACATCTCGCTGAAGTTTTTCTTTAAAACTCCCCTCCCCTCGGGACTGCGGGGGTCGATAGCTTTCCGCTGTGCTAGAACGGGGTTATCAACCTGGGTTCATTTGGAACCTGTATGTAACAATAAAACACTCATGCATGTTGCAGTGAATCCAACTCTGTGGTGGTCTTTGGAACTTTCTGGACACGAGTACAACAGGACCAATGATACTGGAAAGTCTGTGAATAAGCATCGGGGTGAGCAAAGCAGCTGATGAGATTCCTTCAGGCCAGAAGCTCTGTGCCTGGCACATATGTGGCTGGTACTCAACAAGGGATCACTAGGGAGTCGCTATCCTACATGTTCTCAATGGCTGTGGAAATTTTGCGAAGCATCAATAATGACATCGGGAGACATCAACAGTGACATTATCTTCTCTTTGCTGCCATCTTTGTCTCCATGCTCCCACCTCCCCAGTAGACAATAACCCCCACAAGAACGCCACACTCAGAATCTATGACTACGTTACCTTAAATGGCAAAAGGGATTTTACAGATGTGAATGAGGATGTTGAGCTTAAAAATGACTTTGGATTATTCAGATAGACTCATTCCATTCACAACAGACCTTAGTGTAAAACCTAATTGCATGGGAAATGACTAGTCTATAATCAGTGCTTACAGATATTCAAGTCTGCTGCTTCTCCAGAGCACTGAAGTCATATGGTTTCATAGAGACTCTTTTCTCAGTAGCCAAGAGCCTCCCTTGGCACAGTCAAAAGATGAATAAGACTATAGAGTGTTCCTGCCATGTCAGCATCAGAGTCCATGAATATTTGGCTTTATGCCACACGCCTCAGCACTTTGTAGACCAAAAGTAAGAAGGCCATGAGTTTACGGCAAGCTCAGACTACAAAGAGAGTTTCAGGCCAGCCTGGGCTTCATGTAGAGCCTTTATTCCCTCACCATCTCCTACAGAACCTCTGTTGACTGTTTTTGTAGAGAGTGAAGTGCTTTTTAGGTGGCAGGGAAGCTGGGGCCTAATGCACAGGAGTTATGAAGGGATGCATCTTTATTTCTTGTGGAAGCTCCAATAAATGCACACAAATTAGCTACTGTCAAGCAACAGTACTTTCCTCTCAATGTTCCGGAGGCTGAAATTCTGAACTCAAGGTGTCAGAGGCTCCAGAAAGTCTTCCTGACTCTCCAAGCCATGGCTCTGGTGACGTCCTTAGCCCATGGCTGTAGAACCTCTTCCCCTGTTCTTCATGCTGACACCCCTAACTCAGCACACAAACTGCTTTACAGTACCCATAAGACTCACGAGCTGGGCTCCTTGCTCTCCACAGAGCTCAGTCCTCTGCTTCAAATTGGTATCTCTCTTAACTACTAAGAATGACAGACGCTCCACAGTACAATCTGTAAGTGCACAGAGATTATAGGAAAACAGCACCTTTATTCCATCCAGCCTGTGATATAGCCTTACATGAATGTGTTGAGTCTCTCCCACAGTCAGGGCATCAGTGGAGGTATCGCTGTGGCCTGCCTGTTTACCGTGTGAGAACAGAGTTCTAAGAATATGTCCTATCCAGTTCTTAGAGCCTGGAGAAACTAGGACACAGCAGACCCAGGTTGAGATGACATTAAAGAATGTCATCAGTGTCTCACTGAGCACAATTGACTACAAGCTCTTGGAGGGGACAGGTCACTACATTTGATTTTAATTGTAACTTCCTAGTGGCATACTCAGCACTAAACCTGACAGAGGCCTTTTCTTAGGTTCCTCTCTGTGCATGGGATGGGTAGGTATCATCAAATTATAGGGTTTCTCCTTTCATCTCAGTAGGACCTGGTATCAGTAAACATAGTAAGGGAAACACTAAGTGATGTGAATGTAATTGAAATGAGATCTGAGAAAAAAGGATCCAGAGCCAGCAATTATGTTCAAAAAATGAACCCCCTGCTGATGGTGTTTACATTTCTCTTGCTTTAAAGAACTCTGCAACGGAAATAATACATGATAGAGACACAGCTCAAATTCAAACTCTGAGTGTGATTGGCCTGGAATCCCCCATCAAAATAGATGCTGTAGAGAAGAAAAGCTAAGTGTAGACTAACAAGCAAGCCTCTGACTGCACCCAGGTTCCTTGACCCACAGGCAGACACAATTCTTTATGATTTAACACGTCTGTGTTGAGATCTATTATTTCAGACTCTGAACTTATTTCAACCTGACAACATTCTCTTAACCCCAAGTCTAACCTATAGAGATTGCATCAAACATGCTCAGTTGTGAGTCCATCTGTTGAGGAGGGTTGCAGTGGGCCTGGATAGTGAGACATCCACAGTGACAACCCAACTTCTTTTTTGCTGAAGTGTGGTCGCTGATAAGACCATTTTAGGATCAGAGCAGTTCTCTGCAGGTTTCTTCCTGTAGTCAAAGATCTGTGCATCCTCTAGGAGTAACTCTGCTCCATGTCCGTCAGACCAAGAGACAGCTTCCAAATGTCCTCAATCCTGAGACCCATAGACTCTCAGTCTTCTTCAACTGTGGTCAGTCTTGTAAAAAGCCTGTCAGCAAATTCTACTTGTTCACAATATAAGAATACAATCTAGACACCACCTACTCTGGTTATAGAATATTGAAAAGTCAATTACAAAATGATGTAGACACTTTATTCCTGCTAAGCAACTTTATAGTGCTGGAAGGGTCTGTGTGGGCTGCTGGGAGGAATGACATCAATTTTCTCACCTGGTCCTACATCCTATACGGTACAATAGTGATGTGCCAAGAAAGATATGCTTTCTGTCTTGATACTTCTATGATGTGTACTGGAGTAATTAGCCATTTGCTGACTGGATTTAAGATCTGTACCTCAGAAAAAAATTTACATTTGGTACTGTACACTTGATCAAAAACCCATGACTGGGGAGACCATATAACAATGAGGAGCCTATTGGTGTTTAACTAAATGTTCTTGTTGTAAAACTACCTTCCTAACACTTAGGTGTCTACCCACTCATTTGTGTTGCTCTCAACCTTGGACAGAGAAGCATCTTTTTGTAGTGGAAAGTGGTTACTGTGTAGACTTATAACTGGCTAAATAGTGCTGAAAATAAATGACTCAGCAATTTATAAAGAATCTATATGACCACCACCCCCTTCCAAGGCTCAAGGAACACTACAGAGAAGTGGACAGCAAAAATGTAAAAGCCAGAAAACAGAGAGGAGTCATGAGAAATTCTGTCTTCTAGGTATGGCATGATTGATGCACACATCAAGTCTAAATAATTCCAATTACTTGCACAAGATCTGTATAAGATCAAGCCTGTCAAAATTCAAAAATGGATGGAGGAGGGGTTCCCAATATTCCATCTCTAGGTGAGGAGCTACTTGCAATCAATGTGTGCTGACAGAAGTGGAGTCACAAGATTGCTCGTGTCCTATTGTGTGGTCTCATATCTATTTGCATATAATCAGCACTAACTGAACTAAAGGGCTATTGATAATAAATAATAATAAAACAGACATGAAATTGGAAGATAAGTTAGTATGTCTCAGGGAGAGCAGGGTAAGATCAAAACACATTGTTTACATGTATAAAACATTCAAAGAATATTTTTAAAAGAGCACTTTGTAACTTTCTAGACCATATATTCATGGTGGCATCTGCCTTCACATCTAGAGCTCTGTAGGCAGAGGCAGAGTACATAGTGAGTTCCAGGATAGTCTGAACTGCATAGTGAAATCCTGCTTTGAAAACCATAGAAAGAAAGAAAGAACTCAAAGTTACCATTGACCATTGGCTTCAATAAAACAATAAATGATATGAAATTCATAACTTGGAAGCTTAATCCAAGAGGAACTTATTATAATTAGCATAGAGTCTAATGAAATGTTTCTGTTGGTTAGTGTGAGGCTCCTTCCATCCCTCAGGTTTGTTCTCATTGGGGTATCCAGTGTTGGTAAGTCAATAGGCTAATCCTGGATGCCACAGATATCCTTCATAGTCATATATATCTGGAAACACTTAGAGAGTGCCTTAGAATAAAGGAAATTGGCTTAAGGAAAAACTAGAAAGTCTCTAAGATACAAGTTTAAACTTGATCTCTTTAGAAAACAGGTAGTTTGTCCAAAAGTAAGACTGTCTGCATTCTGCACTAGAGACTCAGCACTATGTACAACCAGCTAGGGGCCCAAGGAAGGTGGCACAAAATTTTGCCAACTCTGTAGAAACAGTGCTGTGGCTTTTGAAATACTGATCTACTCAAGGGCACTTCTGTGCTCAATCTCAAAGAGAACTGCTGCAGAGAACTGCTGCTTGGCTGTCACGTGTCTCGGTGTCCACATACAGGGAGGAGAATGTTTTATTATAGATGTTATTTTTCTTGCATTTTCGTGTTTTTAATATTTTAATATTCTAGGAGTGACAATAAAAACTCTACAATGTAGAAATATAGTTCTGAGCTGCGACAATTTAGAAGAAACATTTGCAAAACACAGATCAAATGTGTGACTTGGGGTCCATGTATGGGTCTTTAGAGAGACTTGTTTTATAGTTTTATGTGAAGTGAATTTCAGTTAAGTTTCTGAGTGCAAGACCTTGTGAATTTTCTTGTTGAGAAGCTCTCAGATAGCAAGTTTGATGGAATGTTTTTTAAAAAGCTATTCTTCTTTCACACACACACATACATTTATATATTCCCTATACTACAATTTCCGCCCCTGCCTTCTTTCTCAGTCCCCTACACACACCTTCCCACCTCCTTTTTTTTTTTCAGAAAAGGACAGGACTCCCAGATATATCAACCAAACATGGCATATTAAGTTATAATAAGATTAGGCATCTCTCCTACTAAGTCAGACAGATTTGACAGGCATACCTGGTGACCAATTAAAGAGCAGAGAAGATGCCTGCAGTGACAAATTGTCCAGCATATCTCCACGGGACAGCACTCTTATGACCTGCAGAGTACTTAGTGTAGTCAAGCATGTATCATCACCTTTCTGCCATGTCTTGCTTTCTAAGACCAGCTCTTTCCAAAGGATCTGCTGCTCTTGGGTCACTCTTCCCTTTGAGGAGACTGAAATGCATCATCTATGGACATTTTCTAGACTACTTTATGCAAAAGAGTCAATAATGACTACATTCTCTTGAAGGACTGTGCTGGTTGGTTTTATGTCAACTTGACACAAGATAATGTCAGCTGTGAGAAGGGAACTTCAATAGTGAAAATTTCTTTACGCAGGCTGTAGGCAAGCCTGTAGGGCATTTTCTTAATTAGTGATTGATAGGGAGGGCCCAGCCCAATATGGGTGGGGCCATCCCTGGACTGGTGGTCCTGGGTTCTATACAAAGGCAGGCTGAGCAAGTCATGGGAGCAATAAGCAGCACCCTTCCATGGCCTCTGCCTCCAAGTTTCTGCCTTGCTTGAGGTCCCCTCCTGACTTCCTTGGATGATGAACAGTGATGTGGAAGGATAAGCCAAATAAACCCTTTCCTCCCCAGATAGTTTGATCACGGTGTTTCATCACACAGTAGTAATCCTAAGATGGCAACTCTAACATGTTCATTCTTATCACATATAAGTAGTTCTAGATATAGTACTTGTTTCCAATGTCTATACACCTATTTATTCTAACTCCCCTTTTTCCAGTCATTTCTAGATAGATGTTTCATGCATTTTCACAAGCATGTGAAGAACTGAGGCAAAAGAGCCCAATGGTGTCTTAGCCATTTCTTTAAAGAAAAAATAAAAGAATAAGAATGATTTCAGAAAGAAGAAAAACTGTGGGTTGTAAGGCAGAGCAGGAGTCTCAAGACTACACAGTAAATTCCAGAGGCAACCATGCCTGCTAAGTTATAGGTAAAGCCAAGAGGAAAAAACAGTCATGCAGTACCTGCCTGGTAGAGGGTCAGCTGGTATGAATCCCAGCAGAGTCACATCTCATATGCTCAGCCATCCAAAAGCTCAACACCTAGGCAAAAAGCACTGATCTGTAAACCTAGGGGCCCAGCCGTACTGCAGAAAGTTAGCAGAGAATCTTAGGCAGGGACCCAGAACTGTAAAAATTCATAGCACCATGACACAGTGATACCAAGAGTCATGATACAGCAACTTCCAGAACCAGGAAGACCCACATGGGGTGAAAGTATACATGAGGAGGACAGGAAAGGACAATTGCAATGTTTGGATCAAATCATGACTGTCATCTATCACAAAGTGCAAACTTCAAAGGCCTGTGAGTCACCTTGGAGTTGTAAAGTGGCCCCACTGTTCTGTACTCCTATCCCTACAACTTGGTCTCACCCTCCTGCAACGTTTTCTCACTGTGTCATTTTATTGAAATGTACTGTGAAGAGCATGTCACTTGACATGGGCCTCCCTCTGAAGGCCACCATTGCCCTCCCAGGGTCTCAAGTGTTAGTGCAGGGAAGACATCAGCATTGACCTCAAGACAAGCAGCCTCTGTCCATCTGTGCTCCTGTATCACTGAGCCATGGCTCCTCCAGTCTTCCCGCCCTCAGTCTGACTCCCCCAGCAGCCAGTCTGCGTGAGAGCTCTGAAGTCATACTGTCTTTCTGTTCATTGTGTGTGTCTCTTTAGGACATAGCCTAGACAGCAGGTTATTTTTGTCACCAGTCTATGCTTCTCATGTGCTTTGAGCAGTCCCCTTACTGGATGAAAACCAACTGAAAAACAGAGAACATTTTGGAGACTGTAACTGTCCATAAACCCGAGACAGCCTGTGTCTTCTGTGGAGCTGAGAATACTGTGCTTTTCTTCCAGGGCCCTAAATGGTTGAAGATGCACTCCCATCCTCAGCCAGTTTTCAGTGTCTTCCATCTGAACCCATTTCCTAAAACTCCAGTTCCTACTCAGAGAACTTCTAAAACACCTTCATGTTTCTAGCACTTCCACCATTCAGAGATAAAGAAAGCGTTGTCTTCAACAGGCCTCATTATAACCTTGGCCTCCTTGGACAGCACTTAGCTTTGTCTCAGGGATGCTTCTAAAATTTAATAAAACTCTTGGCAAGAGGATAGCTTATTAACTGCTCCTCTCTCTGCTGCTAAAATCTCCTATTACATCTAATGAAAGATCTGTTATTCTAGTCTGGAAACCTGCTGGGGATTCCCATGCTCAAAGTGGTCTTACTCGAAGCTACATAACTTATCCATGCCTCTGTGAAGCGCCTGTAAACTCACTCTTCAGTTTTCAAAACTCGCATCTTCTAATGTTCAAGGACACACCCAGGCTTCCCTGCTAATGCAGCTGGTTATCAGCTCTGTCCCCAAATACTCTATGGAATAGTAAACCCACCATTCCCATTGCCATTACAAGTAATTAACAGTTGGGAATGGTAAGATATTGAAAGATCAGCTACAAATAAGCAAAATCAGTAAGCTAATATTCACTTCGACCAAAGCCAAGCTGAACAAAAACTCCTTAAGACTAAAAGTTTAGATGAAGAAACTAAAAGAAGCAACAATTCAGGGAACAGATGCTCTCACACGTTAGAACTGCTGTAGAACGAGAAGGAGAAAACTGGTATCAAATTTGTCACTAATTTTTTTTACAATGAAAATTCATTTATTCCTTCAATGTTCAGCTCACAAGGAAACATGAAGCAAAGAACACATTAAGTATAGCATTCCTAAGTTTATCATCAAATTTATATAGTGAAATATAAAAAAGAATGCATGTTCCTGCTCAATAAATGTATTCCTATGGAGCAGATACAAGATGCATCTATGGCAGGGGATCTCAGAATGTCAGTCTCAACACTAATTTTTTAGATCAAAGACAAACGCAATGTATCAGAGCAAGACAGAGCAGAGGTTCCTCTATCTTGGACGCTTACTGAGGCCGTTTTAGGTTTGACTAGAATTTGATCTCCTCAATGCAGAATCCCATGGAAAATTACCCAACTCTATTCTAGGAAGTCAGGGTCATGATAACAGCTAACTTCGCTTCTGTTAAACTGCTTGCCTATAAAAACTGCCTCTGCAACTGCTGAGTTGGATACTACAATGTAGTTTGGCCTTAAAGAAACCCTTATTCTAAAAATGTGATGCCACACTGGGTCCAAAATAACTGAATATAGTACTGAAACACTGTAATAAAGATTTTATTCAACTGGCTCTGAACTGTGTCTGAGTGGTCTTCTCTGGTGGGGTCCCTGTAACAGCAATAGAGAAAAGAAACACCACATTCCATGCTCACCTTGGGTAGAGCAGTGCATCAGCTGTAGCACAGACTAATCTGGCACTAGTTGAAAACAAGGCACTTTGGACAGAGTGGGTTTACACCCATAATGAGGGTGTGACAAACACTAAAAACATCCATCCTCAAAATTTAAAATTATGAGCTGGAAGCCAAGCAGTTAAGAGTTACTGTGTATGTATTTGACTGAATTCAGTCTATATTCAAGAGAGCTCTGCCAGAGAAGGCACAGCAGATTGTCTCTCTGGTTGTAGTGAAAAGCAAAATCATTCATTAAACCCTCGACTAGCTTAAGAAAAGAGGGAAAATTTACATTATATTTTCAAACAAGAATGACATACTTGTTTTAATAAGTATTTCTTTCTGGGTTCTTTATTTTGTCTGGGTATCCAAGGCTGAACTTTGAAGCAAGGAAGCAGGAATAAGACTAAGGGCTGATCAGCCAATATATACATAGAATCAATGAGAAAACTTAGAGCTGAATTTCTGGAGTTGATAATGTGATTGGGAAAGTTTCTGAAGATCAAGCTGATAGATGAAAAACTATTTACAATCAAAGTGTGCTCCACTCAGGAATAAATCTGATGATGGAAGAACAGCGCTTCATGGGTAAAAATGTGAAATGTTATTTTAAAGCACAAAGTAAACAGTTAAAAAATGAAAGCAGCATGCTGTGAGCAGAACAATGTGGGAATCAAGATATATCGTAAGTTGAAGTGACTGAGATGAGATGTTGTTCTAGGGGATAAAAAACAGAAGCACTGAACAGAGGGGAGAAAACAGACACAGACATTCAGAGAAGGTTAACACAGCTCCAGGTCAATAGGAAAATGCTGGTGCATTTAACAAATATCAAGAGGAAAACTAATAAAACTGATAAAAATCTAAATCATTGTCTTTTATCACACTTATCTGTGTTAAATGATGTAATAAGAAGTATCTGGTTTGACCTTTTCAGCCTAGGCCTGAGGTCTGGACTCACTCGCAGCCCTGCTGCTGTTTAACCCCAAATAATCACACAAAGGCTTTTATTAATTTCATGCTGATTGGCCTGTAGCTCAGCCATATTACTTGTTAACTGTTAACTCTTAAACTAACCCATCATTAGCCAAGTGGCTTAGTATCATTTTTTTCACAGCAGCATCCTGGTCTTCTTTCCTCTATGTCTGCTGGTGTCTCTGTCTGAATCTTCCTCTTCCCAGAGTTTTCTTAGTCTGGTAGCTCCACCCACACTTTCTGTCTGCCTTCTGGTCAATCAGAGTTTTATTAACCAGTAGGAAGGACAAATATTTACAACGTACCAGACCATAATCCCACAGCAAAATGAGATTCTTAAAAATCTAAGGATGAAAAGAATGACTTAAAAAATTACTAAAAGGATTTATGCTTATATTCATGTAAAGATAAGTCCTATGAGATGTTCCCACTTATTGTAAGTAGAAAACTTAACATTATGGACACACAGATAGCCAAGAGCTCTAACCTATAAGCTAGGTTACCTCTATCACTTTCTGTCTACAGACAGTTTCTAGGTCAGTTCTGCAGGGAAACCCAAGCTGCATACTTGTGGCTTTACTGAACTCATGTAGATACTGTCCTTGAAGAACACCAGGAGTTTTGACTATACATTGAGTTTTTAAGTAGAAAGAGAAAGAAACCATGCTTTAAGTCTTGAGTTCATTTTCCTCTGCCTTGAAAAGTCAGAGCACCAGAAAATTCCTGGGTTTAGCCTCCAGAATATCTATTCATTCATCCATCTATCCATCTGTCTGTCTATTCATCTATCATCTCTCCATCCCTCATCATCCATCCATCTCAGGCTTGGGATAGAACCACTGCCTCATAACTGAGAATCGCTCATTTCTGACAGGTATTTTGTTGCCTATAAAAAGCCTTTTTGTTGAATCATCAGAAAATTATTAAAGGACTAGCTGGCTCTCAGCAAGAGCAGTGACAAAATATATCCCTAGAGTAAAGGCAGATACATAGCCAGCCTAAAGAAATGAGGAGAAATAAGATAGCAAGATCTTCCAGTACTGATTCCTTTCAGTATGGTGGCTGTTTGTGTGTCTTCCTGAGCACATACTTCCAAGGGAGCACAAGATTCTCAGAATTCAAAACAGTAAAGTGAATTATAGGAAGTTTTCATGGTTCAATGCACTTGACACCAAGCCTATTGACCTGAGTTTGATCACCAGGCCCCACGTGGTAGAAGGAGAAAAGCTGTGCACATCATATAGTGACCTCCACAGGTGCGATGTGACACAAACCTCTCCCCCCAACATACACAGAAACAAACAGAAGAACAAAAAAAAAATATTTTTTTAATTGGTAAAGACATCTTGCAGAAAATACAACAAAAAATTAGAATATAAAAGAAACAGGAAATTGTTCTCCTCGTCATTACAAAAGAAGAAATCACAGAAGAAAAAAAATATAAAATTAGCATATCCAGGCTTTAAAACAGCTTTTTACAATATTCTCAGAAATATAAACACAATCGAAAAAAGCCTGAACATATTAGGAAGAAACTTATGTGACTTTTGGGAAAGGTAATACCTTTTTTTGAGACCAGCAATACAAAATGATTGCAGCAGAAACTATTCACACACAAACAACAAAAATGGACTGAGAAGGGTGTTTTATATATCTATGTGTGAGCACAATGATAATATGATAATAATCATAGGAGAAAGACTATCGACTTAGGAGGAGGGTGTGGGAAGATGACACCTAGAAGGAAGTGGAGGCAGGAAAAAAGGGGGAAAATAATGTCATTCTGTTTTAATTTTAAAATGTATTTAAAAATCTACTGTAGCCTTGAAAAGTCCCATGAACTGAAAAATGTTTTCATTCTGAGTGGTGATTTTTTTTAATATATTTTACTGGATGGAATTAACACAAAAGCTCAGTTAGCGAGAAACAGCAATAGCACCATTAAAAGTGACATATAAAAGAAAAGTAAAATTTGGAAAACTGTTTGAGCGCACTAAAATTTACTCGTAACCTTGATACTTGCGGTGTGATTGTGTTCAAAGCACTGGCACATTTAATGTGCATGGCCCCCGGTGAACAAGATGGTGCCTTCCTGAGGCAGGCTTTCTATGGCCATTCCTGAGGCAGATCTTTTATCTTAAAGTAAAGTCCACATTTAGTTTATTTAAGACACTTTATTTGTGCTGTATTGTGGTTTTTATAGGTGACTTTGCTGTTTATATGCTGTCTGGGGCCAGGGTGCCTCAAACCTGCAATCCTAGCACCTCAGAGGTTGAAAAAAAAGGACCTGAAGTTACACAGTAGCCTGGGTTACAGTTCCATAACAAACAGAAATGGAAGAAAGAAAAACAAAACGAAACTGGAAAACACATGATGCAAACAGGAACTAACAGTCCTCATTTACAGAGTTTGTTCAAAGACTAGTTAGTTCTCACCCACAGATAAGCCACATTGCACCTGAGAGAAAACACATGCCTAGAAATCTTTGTGCAGCCATAAGCTATAATTCTTTTGACTCTGAAGTTAAAGAATCAATGATACAATTTTTTTTTGTTGATTTATTGAAGAGAATATCAACCCCACAACCACACATAAACAAATGCAAGCAATTAAAGAGTGCTGAGTGGAAGAAATAGTCTTCCCTGGTGAAGAACATATCAATTGGTTATCTAATACCAAATGGTCAGTCCTTGAAAACATAAATACAAATAACAGTATATAGACTAAAGAGAGGGAGAAAGAGGGCAAGAGAGAAGAGTATGTGTGTTTAGAAATATTCATATACTCAAATACATCTGCAATAACAATTAATGGACTGTAGAAGCCATGAATTGAATTTGAAAGAAAGAATATATGGGACAGTTTAGAAGCACAAAAGGGGAAGGAAATGATGTAATTATATTATACTTCCCAAAAATAAAAGAAATAAATTTTTAAAAAGAGCACCCTAATTTAGGAAATGAGGAGATGGCTCCATGAATAATGGTCTTGCTATTTATACAGGCAATAAGGCCAGGATTCAGATACTCACACACACATAAAAGCCAGGCAAGCACTCAGGAGACAGACAGGCAATCCCTTGGGTAAGGTAGGTAGCCAGACTAGGCAGAATTGGAGTGCTCCATGTTCAGAGACTCCCTGCCTCAAGAAAGTGAAAGGCCACATTTAGTTTAGGGCTCCACAATCATGAATAAACAAATGTATGTTCACATGCCTATGTGCACACATGCACACACGTACATACACACACACTTCCATATACATAAGAACACACATGCAGGCATACCACAACACATACAAATTCAAGAGTTAAAAATGCACTCATTTACTATCTTTGGTAGCCTGATGAGGCATGATCAACCATGAATAATGAGACAAGACTGTGTCTTTAGTTTTAATAAAACTTCTACAATTTAATCTAGAAAGACATTAGATCTAACTTGTCTGCTTCATGGCCCTCCAGTCCTTGACTGACCCTTTAACAGGGTGTGGGAGTGGTGAAGAGGTGCGGCCACTTCTCCCTGTGAAAAGATCAGGTCTGCAGACAGAATATCAACAGCTCCGAATTCACACTAAGTTTCACTTCAAGTAGCAAATGAAGAACAATCCTTGTTTGAAGGAAATTGAATATAGACAAGCAGATACCAAGGCAGCTTGTAGATGTCTGGAGAAGATTAGTTATTGTCTAGCCCTTGGAAAGAAATCTGTAATGTGATGCAAATCACAGAAAGTCAGAATATATACATCAGGAGAATTAGAAATGCTTGACATTAGTGCATTGCAACATTCACCAGAAAAATCCCCTGAAAACTTCTGGAAGAGCCAATGGACCAGGAAGGAACAGGAAACTCACAGCAATAATTAATTACCAGAAGTTTAGATCTAAGTTTTTTGTTGTTTTATTTGCTTATTTTATTGGATCAAGTGTGTTCCAGTCTTGTCTTGAACTCATTCTGCTATTCATCTCAGAGTGCTGGGACTATAGGTGTGTGCCAACACATATGTCTTTATTAATTTGGGAATGAAACTCAGGACTTCTTAGAATGTGGGCAAAGCTACTGCCCAGTAAGCTCCATCCCTAGCTCTGGAACTGACAGCACACCTAGTGGACACCCAACCCTCTGTAACTCAGTGTCAGGGAATCCAATACCTTCTTCTGAGCCTGCGCACACATGCACTTAGGTACACATGCCATATATGAATACTCTCAGACGCACACGTGCCCAAATACATGCACACACAGGTACATGCACACACACGCATGCACACATACAAAGGTACTGAAGCTATAACCCAGCTCTGTCTCAGTTTAGCAATGTCACAAATTTCATCTTTATGTGGTTCTTTTTTGCCCCCCCCCAATAGATTTGTGATGATTTCCAGGCATTTGTCTTTCAAGTCTTTAGAAAAGTTACCAATCAAAATTAGAATATTTTATATTTGCCTTTGTTTCACATCCTACAAAATTCGCAGGAACAAACCTCCCTGTCACTATCTGGGTTTGGACAGCCTTACAGGAATGGCAATCTTGAGGGAGTGGCTGTTGAAGTATCTTCACTACCACAAGCAATCCTGAAATCAAGGGAAAGGGGAGATGGAGAAATAGATTCTAATTAACACCATCAAGCTCCTGGGAGATCTGTATGAAACCCTACAGTCTTCCCCAGTGCAGAACAGAAAATTCTTTTGTGCCCTCATCATTCACGAAGAATGGGGTAGGTGTCATCCTATGGTACTCAAAAAAATTTGACATCAGGCAGGAGATGTCTGATCCAACACTTTGTCATAGCTTCCTCCAGGTGAAAAGTGATCGCTATATACATGGCATGCATATTCCTGTCCCGTCTACTTGGGTTTCTAAAATGCTATTTTCACCTCTCCCCCTCAGGAAGCTCTTCATTATATCTATTCTATGAAACTTGTTTTTCCTTTGTGTATGCTTTTAGTTTTAAACATCGTTAAGATGAGTTTGAGGTTTAGAACTAGAAGGGAGTAGAAAGATTCCTACAGTAAGGACCCCCTTTATCTATTTGAAAACAAACAAGGCACATTCACAATACACTTTTTAATACAAAAATATAGATAAATGTAAGTACCTTATATACGTCAGAGATTTTTTTCTATTTTCTTTTTTTTCCTTCTTCTTTATTTATTTTGTATTTATCAAGAAAAATAGTAAAACGAATTTAGAATGCTGATAAGTTAACAATAACTATGAAGAAGATAAAAATCATAAGCATGACTTATCAAGGGTGATAATGCAAATAAGATACTTTTAAATCCAGAATAAAGTGAAATAAAAGATCAGAGTGTTCATGTGAGGTTCAGTAGAGCTAATGAGTTTACACAAAGGAATGTTTTGTTTATATTTACCCAGTCGCAGCCCAATATTGTTGCCTGTGTTAAATAGGGCACCCAGAAGTAGTTGCTGGGCTTGTTCACAGGGCCATCTGCAGGAGTGGGCTGACTTTCCAGCATTCTCATTGCTCATGAGCTAGCCTTGTGACTGCTTCTGCAATCATTCACTTATAAGAAAGGGCTGGTTCAAGGGGAGGTACAGCCCATTCAACTATTGTCTGAGCCTCTACTGGGCTTCAGATTCCTAATTTCAAAGCACCAAAAAGGAAAAGTGTGGATTGCTATGAGCAATGCCTGGTCACAGAACTCATGCCAACACTCCTCTGGTGATATCTGCTCAGTGAAAGAAGAGAGAGAGAGAGAGAGAGAGAGAGAGAGAGAGAGAGAGAGAGAGAGAGAGAGAGAGAGAGAGAGAGAAAGAAATTGATTTGTACTCAACCCCAGCTAATGCACTGCCTCCACCAGCATGCACTGCACAGATACAAAGAAACTGAGTCTAATAGTTTCAAATTCAGACACAGGAATTCCAGTTTTTGATATATCCCAGTTGACATAATGGAGTACAAAGACAGAACTGTGTTACTGTTTCAGATTAGAGATTCATTGGTAAAATAAATGACCAGAGCTTCCTTTCTAATGCATTTGCTTGTGAAAAGTGAAAACATATTTCAACAAAGAGACTTGCATATAAAAATAAATTGCTACCAAAAACTGAAAAAAAGAATTCTATATACCAATTGATAGAAAAGACAGACAATTTTAGAGTGTCTTGTAAAATAGACAAAGAACAATAAAAAAAATAGCAAACTATTTGCACATGTAAAATGGGCAAGTTTTACATAGCATAATTTTATTTGAATGACATGCAAATAGAGATAAAATTAGCCAGGGATGGCAGCTCACACCTGCAATTCCAGTACTCTGAGAAACTAAAAAGCAGGAGGTCTACCTGAACTTCAGTGATGTCTTGGGAGACATACTGAATTTTAGATCAGCCTGGACTATACAGTGAGAATCTGCTGCAAAAGAAAAAAAATAAAAAAGAAAGCACAGGTGGTTATTAAAACAAGATTAAGATAAAATTTGTCACAGTTAGCTTCAGCTATCAAATTGATATAAATCAAGAGTCACTTGGGAGTAGAAAACCCCAACTGAGAAATTTCTCCATCAGATTGGACTGTGGTCACATCTCTGAAGTGTGTTCTTTATGGCTAATGGATGTGGGAGGACATCAATTGTTAACCAATCTTTGGCAGGTGAGCCTGGGCTATAAAAGAAGTCAGGCTGGGTAAGCCAGTAAGAACTCCAGCCTTGGCTTTCCCTGAGGATGCTTTGTAAGCTGCCAATCAAAAAAAAAAAAAAAAACAACCCATTCTTCCTTCAAGTTGATTTGATTTTGATCAGTGCTCTTCCATAGCAACAGAAATCCAAACATAACAGTGATCGTGAAGCCATTGTTGCAGAAGTAAAAATGACTATGATGGAGTCTGAGACAGAATGGAAGAAAACATGCTGAATCTGATGTGGGGGCATGATTTCACAGATGGAACAGTGTCACACTTTATCAAACTACCATTTAAAACCTGGACATTTTTATGTTTGCTAATCGTAGTTTATTCATCATCTTCTCTAAGGATATCTTTGTAACTACACCCACCATATAAAATATTTCTGCTTTCTCACTCTAAGCAGACATATTTAATAGCACCACAGAGGGATATTTCCTATTACACTGAGAATGGGGAAAAAATATAAGTCATATTTATTAAAGGCCACTTCCCAAGGCGATGAGGCTTTATTAATCCAATTTGGTGACCAAAAATTCAAACAAGCCAAGATAACCACCTAGCAAAATATGCAGTCTGAAGATAGGAACATAAGCACTTGGGGTTCTGGAAGCTGAAGATTAAATGGGACACACCAGGGACTAATATTCCCACCTGAATTAAAGAGAAAATTAGCATTGGATTTACTGCCTACTCCACATTACTTCTAATAAGTTGTGGGAAATAACCTTTGTAAAGTAAGGACTGTATTACATGACTAGTATTTGTATTCAAGGCTTGTAATACAGTTGTATTTAGTGAAGAACAATATGCTGGTTATAGAGTGGTAGTTTAGTCTGGAAATTAATAAGTTGTGGGAAATAACCTTTGTAAAGTAAGGACTGTATTACATGACTAGTATTTGTATTCAAGGCTTGTAATACAGTTGTATTTAGTGAAGAACAATATGCTGGTCATAGAGTGGTAGTTTAGTCTGGAAATTAAATTCAATTTTGGTCAAGGGAAGAGACCTATATGAACCCCATTACCTGCAGTCTTGATCACTGAACAGGGGTGCACATCCTTCTCCATGAGGTATAGAAATGGTTCTACCTTGTTTCTAGGGAGACTGAGCTGGGAGTGTGCATCTGCGGTAGAATGCTTGTCCATCTTGTGTGAGGCCTTGGGTTCAATCTACAGAAGAACAAAAATGGAAACTGAGTAGGTATCATCATCTCTGTCTCTCTATACCCATGTAGTCCTGAAATCAGCCTTCTCAGATCAGCATATGCCAGTCCAGGAGACTGGAATGACCCCTGCCAGGGAAGAGAAGAGAGAGCTATACAGTATAAGAGCATTCTTCTTTCTTTCTGTGACATCATCAGTGATATTTGATGGGTATGTGAAATCTGACTGAAAAAAAAAAGTTTTGGTGTGTTATAACAATTGTGCTTTCACTCAGATGTGAGGACACAGAGAGCTAAAAAGTTTGGGAGACTAAAGTAGAAAGAGCTGATCTGGCAATAATAAAGAAACAAGAGTGTAAGGGAGATGCAGGAACCCACAGAAGGCAGCATGCCTTGTTCTGATTGGATGGCATAACTGAGAAGGAGACTATAAGCTCAGAACTTCTCAAAGGAATCTGGGAATCTTACACATTGCTCACACAGGGTGGGCCAGCATTCCTTTTCACTACCAGCCTAGGACGTGATTTGCAGAGCACTGAACAGTACTCAATATGTTTGCCAAAGCTGGGGAAGATCATTAGCCCTGGAGGGAGCACCATCAGAGTCCCACATCACAAGCCTCACAGCAGGAGTCGTTAGCCCTGGGGGGAGCACTGTCAGAGTCCAACATCACAAGCCTCACAGCAGAAGTCATTAGTCCTGAGGAGAGCACCATCAGAGTCCAACATTATACAATCTCACAGCAGGAGTCATTAGCCCTGGAGGGAGCACCATGAGAGTCCCACATCACAAGCCTCACAGCAGGAGTTAGCATATCAGACTATTTACAAGTAAAGTAACTGTGCTCCCGAACAAAGCTCAAAAACATTTGCAGGAATGCCAACAGTTCGGAACCAGCAAGGTCAAACCAGACTGCCTCAGTCTAGTCACAGACTGCTAGGGATATGGTCACCCAGGGAAAAAAATCAGCTTATTGAGAAACAGAAGAAAAAAATGAGTCTACTATTATGCCAGAATATTTTCGTCCATCATTTATAAGTAGTAATGCTGATAGAAATTTATGGATGATATAAAAGATTTAACATTACCAACTGACTTGGCCCAATTAATGGTAAATATAGTAAATATCCAATGAGCAGCAGAATTCATAGGACTCCCATAAAACTGTTCTTGATGCAGACTCTATTCGGTGTCATGAAATAGGAATGAATAAATAGAATTAATAAGCCCCTTTAGAACATAAACTCGGACTACCATGAATTACATTTAATTAAAAGCAGGCAAATCTCATCCGTGAATATTGAAGGATAATGAACACACATACAATAAAAAATGCTGAAAAAGGAAACTGGAGAACACATTGAACTTGAGGAAGAAAATACCGTGACATTTGCATAGCACCCATAAAGTCATGATACAGGACAACAAATGTAGCACCAATATGTCAAAACTAGAGAAACGAAAGTTCTCTAGTAAGTGACTTAAGTTTCTGCCATAAAAACCACTCTTTAAAAATGGGAAAAGAAATATCAACAAGAAACAAATATCAGAATAAATGTCAGGAAAAATGAAAAAGAACAAAGGCATGTTAAAAATCAATAGCATCTAGGAGAATTTCAGTGACTGGGAGACTCCAGGCAGGCTGACTCTTAAGAAAGAAAGAGAGAGAGAGGGAGAGAGAGAGAGAGAGAGAGAGAGAGAGAGAGAGAGAGAGAGAGAGAGAGAGAGGACATCTTTTACTAATACTGGGAATTAAAAATGCAATATCATCATATTATATATAGAAGCATAAAAAATATGTTTAACAAAGTGAATTAAATGGACATGTTTCTTGGGGAACATGAGCTTCTTGATGCTCATTCAGATGGAGATTACTGGTAATGGTCTGTTTGCTGCATTTTAAGCTTGGGGTTATCAACCTACTCACAAGAAAAACCTAAATGTCACCATCCCACAACCCCAGCTGTTGCAGTGACTGAGGCAATACAATCTAAGGTTTGAGGCCTGCCTGAATATATGGTAACACTCTGTACCCAGATCAAACAAGCTCATAAATTAATCAAGACTTAAAAATACATTTTTAATTACAGACCCAAATGCTTTCACTGGGGCTTTCAAGATAATATATATAACAGATAATGTCAACTCTGTATAAACCATTCCTGAAACTGCGAATAAATAGCTGATTCCCAAAGCATTGTGTAAGACCAGAATCACCCGAATACTCAATGATGTCACCAGACAAGAAGATGCAGATCTATTTCACTTACAAATATTTGTGCAAAGAATCTAAACAAAATGCTAATTCTTGGACTATGTATTGTGAACATTACTTTATGTCAAGACTGTGATGTTGACTTCACGTTCCACAGCCAGCTGTAATGCAGACTGTCACACCAACACACCAATAGGAATCCTGTGGTTGGATGAACACATAGTGCATTTCATAAAATTCAACAGCCTTTCTCACTCAACACTCAACACTCAACTTCCTCTACCCATATAAGGTAACTCATGAAAAATCACGTGTAGTGTACTAGTAAAAGACTGGATGCCTCAGCTGGAGATCAGGAAAAGTTAAGATGTCATACACCAGTAGTGCTAATCAACTTTGT
The DNA here is from genome assembly GCA_004025045.1 of Sigmodon hispidus. Lineage (NCBI taxonomy): Eukaryota > Metazoa > Chordata > Mammalia > Rodentia > Cricetidae > Sigmodon > Sigmodon hispidus. The sequence continues at coordinate 2,038 of PVIH01011669.1, read as the reverse complement.
ATTAGAGATCCCAGATATTGTAACCATGCAAATAAATTAATTAATTAATTAATTAATTAATTAATTAACTAAAGAAGTATCTATGTTGAGGTCATAACTAAAACTGCTATTGTTCACAGTTAACACAATAATAGATCTATGTAGAAGAGCTATAGAAACCCACTTTAAAAATATACTAAGGCCAGTAAAAGCCATTAAACAGGGTTGCTTAACACACACCAATCAATTTTGTTTCTCTATATTTTTCAGAAAAATTAGAAACTAAAATTAAAGTAATGACATTGGCAAGAAACTCAACAAATAAATAAAGATTAAGATGGTCAAATAAATGAGAATTCTACACACTCATAAAGAGAAAACATTTCTGAGAGAAATTAAACAAGTAATTAAGTGGGAAGCTGTGTGCAGAAGTTAGAAAACTTGACATTATTATGATCTCAATTTGTCTGAAATTGAATCAAAGCAATTCCATTTAAAAATCCTAGGGGACAATGTTGGCCATTTAAGTTGACATATGATGGGAGATTCCCCAAAACAATTTTACAAAACAAAACAAAGCTGGAAGATTAATAGTGTCTGATCTCATAGCACATTATGTAGCTCAGTAATGTAAAGGTTAGTTGCGCTGTTCAGACACAGACAAAGAGTAGTGTTATTGTAAATACAGAAAGGTACATCACTGGGGATGGGATGGCTTACTGATAAAGCACACACAAACCTACCACTGAGTAGGCAATGGACGAGTCAATTCACAAGTAAAGAAGAGTCATTTGACAACATCAAATATCTGACTTTTTGCAACAAAAATGTAATACAAACTGTACCCTGCATCAGACATAAAAAAAAATACCAAAGGGGTCACTCATTTATGTATAAAATCAAGTACTATAAATGAATAGAAGAAAAGAGGAAGCAAGTTTTGTCAGCTGAGTTAAGTATTTCTTCAGTTACCACCTCAAAAGCACCATTCACAGAAGAAACTGGTAAAAATGGACTTTAGCAACAGTGTTAAATGTCTACCCTAGGAAGAAGTCAGTGTGTGAAGACTGGGAAAGATGCTTCTAATCAGATGCCTTGTTTGCTCCTCTTTTGCAGATATAAACATTGGTGAAAAGCATCTTAGCAAGGGGATGAAATAGGAGAGAGTGTTTACTTTGTTTTATAACTTCTGAGGAGCAGTCCATCAATGAGGAAGTCAGGACAGGAACTCAAGGCAGGATCCTGAAGTTCTGAACTGAAACAGAGACCATGGGGGAGCACTGCTTACTGTCTTGTCAACCATGACTTGCTCAGCAATACTTCTTTCTTTTTTAAAAAATATGCTTTTAAATTTTGTTGGGGCTCCCGGGACAAGTGCTGTCTGCAGAGTCCCAGCGCACTCTGGAGCAGGGGTGGATAAACTCTGCAGGTCACCAGACCCTCAGCACCTGCTGAGGGAAGCTGCACGGCTACTCGCCGCCACCTCGAACTGAGCAAGCCAACATCTGCAGGGGTCTCTGAAGGACAGACTCAGACTGCCCAGAGGTGAGGAGAGGTCACTAGGCCCAAGCGCCTATATCCCAGCCTGGGAGGGAGAGTCGAGCTCCCATAGCTTTCGGTTCCACTCCCGGGACAAGTGCTATCTGCAGAGTCTCAGCGCACTCTGGAGCAGGGGCGGAAAAACTCTGCAGGTCACCAGACCCGCAGCTCCTGCTGAGGGAAGCTGCACGGTTATCCGCTGCCACCTCAAACTGAGCAAGCCAACATCTGCAGGGGTCTCTGAAGGACAGACTCAGACCCTGACCAGAGGGGTGACAGGAGGCACACAAATCCAAGTGCCACAACCGACCAGGAGCCATTTAATTGTGAACCACTGAAGCCATGGGCAAACGTCAGTGCAAAAAATTACATAATAATACAAAGGACAACATGGTAACTCCAGAAGAGAGTGGTGATCTTACAAATACAAGACCTGAACTGAGCAATGAAGAGGAAACAGAAGGAAGCAACACCAAAAATTCCTTTTTGATGATCATCGAAGCTCTGAAAGAAGATATGA
>PVIH01011668.1:53689-67947 GCA_004025045.1 Sigmodon hispidus | reverse complement strand
AACACCTGACTCACTCTTGAGGGAGGGGGGAAAGAACTGGATTTGGCCAGAAGTGGAGACTGATCTAAGCATTATTGGGTCAGTGGGACCATAGGACTGTCTGCTCCCTGCCCAGGGAGGGGATGGGGAGTTGCAGAGAAGAAAAATGACCAGATGTGTTGGGAGGGGGAAGAGACCTTGAATAAGGATATACAGGGACGGAAAAAAAAAATTCAGAGGGAAAGATGAACACAGGAAAATATAGGTGTAGCAATCTTATTTGTATTTCCACCCTTGATGGGCCATGCTTATGATTCTTATCCTCTGTACAGTTGTTATTGACTCTTCCACATTTTAAATTCTTTTTACTGTGGGTTTTTTTTTTTGATGAATACAAAATAAACAAGGAAAAAAAAAAAAGATATCATCCACCACTACCAAGTAGGCTTCATCACAGAAATGCAGGACTGGTTTAACATACGAAAAACTGTAAATGTTATCCATCATATAAACAAACTAAAGGAACAAAACCACATGATCATATCCTTAGATGCTGAAAAAGCCTTTGACAAAATCCAACACTCCTTTATGATTAAAGCCCTGGAGAGATCAGGAATACAGGGAGAATACCTAAATAGAATAAAGGCGATTTGCAAGAAGCCAACAGCCAGTAGCAAACTTAATGGTGAAAAACTCAAAGCAATCCTACTAAAATCAGGAACTAGACAAGGATATCGTCTCTCCCCTTATCTATTCAATATAGTTCTCGAAGTTTTAGCTAAAGCAATAAGGGAACGAAAAGAGGTTAAGTGGATACAAATTGGAAAAGAAGAAGTGAAGCTATTTCTATTTGCAGATGATATGATTGTATACATAAGTGACCCACAAAATTCCTCCAAGGAACTGCTACAGCTGATAAACACCTTCAGCAATGTAGCAGGATACAAGATTAACTCAAAGAAATCAGTATCCCTTTTATACACTCAAGGTAGAAGAGCTGAAAAAGAAATAAGGGAAATATTACTCTTCATAATAGCTGCAAATAGTATTAAATACCTTGGAGTAACTATAAGCAAAGAAGTAACAGACCCATTTGACAAAAATTTTAAACCACTGAAGAAAGAAAATGAAGAGGATATCAGAAAATGGAAAGCTCTCATGTTCCTGGATTGGTAGGATCAACATAGTGAAAACGGCAATTCTACCAAAGGCAATCTACAGATTCAATGCACTGCCCATCAAACCCCAAAACAATATTTTTTGGACCTTGAAAGAACAAGACTCAATTTCATTTGGAATAACAGGAAAGCCAGGATTGCCAAAACAATTTTACTCAACAAAAGAACCTCAGGAGGTATCACCATCCCTGACTTCAAGTTATACTATAGAGCTACAGTAATAAATACAGCCTGGTACTAGCATAAAAACAGACTTGTGGATCAATGGAATAGAATTGAGGATCCAGACATTAACCCAAAAACCTATGAACACCTGTTCTTTGACAAAGAGCCCCAAAACATTCAAAGGAAAAAAAATAGTATATTTAACAAATGGTGTTGGGATAGCTGGATGGAAGTGTGTAGAAAAATGCAAATAGATCTGAGCCTGTCACCCTGCACAAAACTCAAATCCAAGTGGATCAAAGACCTCAACATAAACCCAGCCACTTTGAATTTGATAGAAAAGAAAGTGGGAAATATACTAAATACACTTCTATGAATTGGCACAGGTGACCACTTCCTAAATATAACACCAGTGGCACAGACACTAAGACCAACAATCAATAAGTGGGACCTCCTGAAGCTAGGAAGCTTCTGCAAAGCCAAGGACACTGTCAATAGGACAAAACAACAGCCTACAGAATGGGAAAAGATTTTCACCAACCCTACAAGTGATAGAGGACTGATCTCTAAGATATATAAAGAGCTCAAGAATCTAGAGCCCAAAACCTTGAATAACCCAATCAAACAATGGGGTTCAGATCTAAAAAGGGAATTCTCAGCAGAGAAATTACGAATGACTGAAAGGCACCTGAAAAAGGGCTCATCACCTTTAGCCATCAGAGAAATGCAAATCAAAACAACTTTGAGATACCACCTAACACCTGTTATATTGGCTAAGATAAAAGGCACAGATGACAGCCTATGTTGGAGAGGATGTGGATCAAGGGGAAATCAACTCCATTGTTGTTGGGAGTGTAAACTTGTTCAGCTACTTTGGAATGCAATATGGCGGTTTCTCAGAAAATTGAGAATCAATCTCCCCAAGGACCCAACAATACCATTTCTGGGTGTATACCCTAAAGATGCACAGTCACACTCCAAATGTATTAGCTCAACTATGTTCATAGCAGCATTATTTGTAACAGCAAGAACCTGGAAACAACCTAGATGTCCCTCAACTGAAGAATGGATTAACAAACTGTGATACATCTACATAATGGAATACTACTCAGCAGTAAGAAAAAATGATATCCTAAAATTTGCAGGCAAATGGATGGATTCAGAGAATATCCTCCTGAGCGAGGTATCACAAACTCAGAAAGATAAGCAGGGGATGTACTCACTCATTAGTGGTCTCTAAACAAACAGACAAGAAAAAAGCAAAGCATGCCCAAGCTGTAAACCACAACCACTGAACAGCTTGGGATCAGAAACACCCTGGAGTGACCCTTCGGCTCCCACTCCACCTATAGGAACACCTGACTCACTCTTGAGGGACGGGGGACAAAACTAGATTTGCCAGGAGAGGAGACTGAACTAAGCATTATTGTATCAGTGGGACCATGCGACTGTCTGCTGCCGGCCCAGGGAGGGGATGGGGAGTTGTGGAGAAGAAATAATGACCTTATGTGGCAGGAGGTGGAAGGGACCTTAAATAAGGATATACAGGGATAGAAAAAAAATTCAGAGGGAAAGCTGAACAGAAAGTAATTTTATGTGTAGCAAATTATTTGCATTATCACCCTTGATAATTCATGCTTATGATTTTTATTTACTTTATAGTTATTGTTAACTTATCAGCATTTTGAATTCAATTTATTGTTTTTCTTGTTAAATACAAAATAAATAAGGAAAAAAAATAAAATAAAAAGAAGAAAAAAAAAGAAAACTATGGGTAAGTAGGCATATCCTTGCAAAAAGAATGTGTTAGTGTACAAAGGTCATTGTTCTTTTAAAAAAAGAGTGGTCAGAAATCAGATAAAATACTTTCTGTGCACAATCACATTACTTTTCAGGTCTAAGATTGTTTTCCTAAGACCAGAATGTCTAAACCAAGAGTTTGTATGTAGAATTTCTGGAAGCCCATTGTACAGAAAGTGTCCCACAATACAGGAGTTCAGAAATTCAGAACAATCAATTACTATCTACAAAGAGACCTTTAATAATAATAATGATGATGATGATGATGATGATGATGATAAAAAGCTTAAGTGAAAACCCATTTTCCTGACAGAAAAATGGCTTCCTCCAAAGTGTCATGAGACATGTTCAAAGTGTCATCCACTTCTCAGACTAGATAAAACCATACTACAGTTGTGCTTCTGTATAGTATAAATAATGAAAACTGCATTTTCAGAAACCAGTATGAAGAAAAATCTTCAGACACATTTCAGAAAGAAAACTTCTACCAGTGCTATTTTGGCTACAAAACAATGGCATCCAGCCACAGTGAACATTAGTTCTGCTCCTGGACAGAAAAAGTACTGGAAAGAGTGATCCAGAAGGCTACTGTTAGCCACACTGCAGCTCATCTTAGAGTGCTAGTAATTGCACATACACATAAAACAGGAACTGAGAATACATCCTATCTGCTAACCAGATACTTGCTTTGCACATGTACTGCTCTGGAAACTTATAATATGACATAGTTTACATACAATGGAAGATGATAAATATGAATCATACGTGATGCAGATAGTGACTAGATGTAATAAGAAAATGAACTGGAAGCTGAAGATATGGCCCAGAGGTTAAGAGGGTAACTGCACTTGTAGGGGCCCCAAGATAAGTTCTTAGCATTCAGATCAAGATGCAAGCTCCTGCTAACTACACACACACACACACACACACACACACAGAGAGAGAGAGAGAGAGAGAGAGAGAGAGAGAGAGAGAGAGAGAGAGAGAGAGAGAGAGATCACATAGCACATTTTAAAATAAAAGGGAAATTAAATCAGTATAAAAGGAACAGAATCAGTATTTGCTTGTATTTAATAGTAATTTAGTCTTCCCAATAATCACGAATTCGAGTAGAATCCTGAGAATCACAAGGGGGTATGTAATACCCATATCTGTACAAGGGTGCAGGAAGAACTCATATCAGAGTCCCCTGGTAGAACTACTCTTGGAGGATGGATAAAACAATAGTGAAATGGGAGCAGCTGGGGGAGGAAGCAGAGTGGTGACATCAGAGGAGCCATCCAAGCACAGATTGTCTAAGCTATTTCAGGTCTTTGCAAACACCTGAATTTTATTTTGCATAGAGAAGGGGCACAATACCTGATTCTGACCATGAAGGCTGGCTACAAGGCATACTATGCCACTTGGGGAAATTACTAAAGGTTAATTGCAGGAATCAGATGGGAGCAAATAGACCATGTCAACTTGGTTTACATATGAATCTGTGCACATGCACTTGAATGTAAGGTAATGGTAAAGAAAAGAAGAGACCAGGAAAAAACCAGCAACCTAGATACAGATTAGATGGACTTTTTAAACACTTAAGAGGTATTTATAAGAAAAAAATACTCTCTTAGAAATTAATGGAAACTCAATTAATTGTAAAACATTAGAATGGATACAGGCATAAATTGTCAATCCACAATGTAACTAAACTCAAAATTAATGATCTGTGTGCCAAAAATAATCCACTAAAACAAATATTTCAAGCCCCTTTATAAACTAAGATTGTACTTTTAACAGTTCTCATTAAATTAGTGCCAATATAGCCAGTCTTCTTATTTGTTCCCATAATGTCAGACTATAAAACTGGAAAGCTGAAATTTCTAAGACACTTGTAACAAACAGCTCTAAGTGAGATGTCTCCATCAAATCCCTTCATTCAGAGCTCAGGGGACACTTCAGAAGAGGAGGCAGAAGGAGTTGGGAATAGAGAGGGTATGGAGGAGAGCAAGAGAACAAGGCCTTCCAAAACAACTGAGAAAAGCTCACATGAATTCAGAGACTGAAGCAGCATGTAAGTGGCCTGCGGGGGCCTACAGCAGATCCTGTGTGTCTACTGTAGCTGTCAGCCAGTACCTCTATAGGACACCTGAATATGTAAGCAGGTGGGTCTCTTGTTGTTGTGCCTTCTCTTGGCCTCTTTTATTTTTCTGTTGGCTTAGCTTGTACAAATCTGATAGGACAATTTTCACCTTATCTTATTATGTTTCATTTTGTTATGTTTTGCTACTAGTTCATAAGAGCCTGTTCTTTTCCAAAGAGAGACAGAGAGAGAGAAGATCTAGATGGGGAAGGAGGTAGGGAGCAACTGGGAGAAGGAGAGGGAGGGACAACTATATTCGAAAAATAGATAAATACATAAACGTTACAGTCTAAGAACAGTTTTCCTTCTGGGTCCCGATTCTCTCCTTACACTTGGACTCCAGTATACATTGTCTTTGTTGCATAATATGTTTTTAAAGTATTTCCTTCCTAGTTGTATGATGCTTCGGTCTACAATGTCCTAGTTTATCAGGTCTGCAGCCTGACTAAAGATCCCACTACGCTAAATTCAGAATGATTCAAGGTGAATTTATCCATGGTTTCTACAGAATAAATTTTCCAAAAAAAATCAAAATATCTGCAAATGCAGAGTTTCGTTGCCATGTGGTCTTTTTGAGGATAAGGTTATTTCCTAGGATGAAGTCCTTCACACATTTTCAACATTTGCATAGTCCTCTAAACCCCATTTAAATTTTATGGTGTCCATATAGATGCCCTATCTAGATGAAGACTTGCACATGTGTGACAATCATGTGGGCTATCTTTCTCTAATATTGTCTAAGGACTCTATACATTACAGGTTTTTCCATAGATATTCATACAATTTCTACCCAGTATTTTTATTTTACCTACTTCAAAAAAAAGACAATAATAAATGAAATCATTGTAGAGTATCAGAACTCTCTAAACTACATAAAGGTCATCATTGTGATCTAAAGTTCATTCATAAAAAAATTTTTTCTAATGTTTAATATAGGGTCTTATAAATCTGAATTCATTCATTCTGTTCAGTATAAATTCATTTATATTCCTAGAAGGGTAAAGAATTCCTAAAGGATCTTCCCCCAGGACTATAGACAAAGGCCTTTTCTCCCATGTGAGTTGTTTTTGCCAGCAAATGGGTTCTTCTTGCAGAAAATCGTAACAGTTTTTCTAGAGAAGAAATCTAGAGGTACAAATATAGAAGTCCATTATACATGAGCAGCATTGTCAGAAACCCATCTAATGACTCACTCCCTATGCATTACACACCATGTTAAAAATCCAAAAATCATCTAGGGAACTCTTCAGTAGGAATTTACAGAAATATAATCTTTTAGGAAGGTGCTATATATGAAATATTTTTTCATATTCAACAAATTAAAAAATTACAGGATTCTTGAGTTATCTTTTATTGAAAATGTAAGGAGATGAACCAAGAATTTAGAAATGGGTACTCAAAATTTAGATAAGTAATTTTCAATATTTTTGTTCCTGTCACTAGGTAAGATGAAAAAAGGAAGAGTCCCTTTTTCTTAAAATTCTGATTTCAATTCCTTTTAATACTATTCACATTGAGAATGGTAAAGAAATATTTCTTCCACCCACAGTAGTATGGTAGGATTATGTGTTGCATTTTAAATAATTGTCCCGCCAATGGGTTTAATAAAAGGCTGACTGGATGAAGGCAGACAGGAAGAGTGGGTAGAGCTATCAGACTGGGAAAATCTCAGAGCAGAACAGACACCAAAGAGATGCCACAGAGTCTCCAGAGCTGCCAGGCGATGCAGAGGAAATGCTGCTAGGAAACGGTACCAAGCCAAGTGGCAAAACATGATGGGTTGAGTTCAGATGAAAGAGTTAGTAAGTTACATGCCTGGGCCCTAGGTCAATCAGCATAAAATTAATGAAAGTGTCTGTGTGCTTCTGTGGATATGTCAGACTGCCAGACTGCTGGTCAAATTTCTGGTCTAGGCCCAGAAAGTCCAGGCCAGAAACTATGTACAACACAGTAGTGACTTTTAAATGTGGAGCTTCATTTTGTCAAAATTATTGAATTACTTGCACAAGACAAGCACAAGATATGACCAGCCAAAGTTTCAGCATTAATGGGGTAGATGTTCTCCAGATACCACTGCTTACTCAAGAGCTATTAACAGTTATTGACAAAGAGAAAAATCTTTTAAATGATGCTACCACTAGTAGAATTCATGCACTGAAGAAAATGGCCACAAATCCATGTGCATTTAGGCAACACTAACTGAATATAAATATAATATAATTGAATATATATTTAGAAGTAAAAAGATGTGTAGTTCAGAGGAGATATGTTGAGAGGAATATGATGTCATAAGGAAGATATAATTATCTTTCTTTCTTTCCTTCTTTTTCTCCTTTTCCTTCTTCCTCCTCCTCTTCCTCCTTCTTTATTTTGAGACAGGATTTCTTTTTGCAACTCTATCTGTCCTGGAAAATGCTCTTGTAGACTAACCTAAAATCCAACTCAGAGATCCATCTGCAACTACTTCCTAAATTCTAAAATGAAAGACAAGGGCCATCATAATTCGGGTTCGTATTTTAATTTATACATGTATAAAAGACTCAAGAGTAAAGAAACTTGTTTTAAAACTCAATTTAAGAAGAAAAACTGTTGAGTATTATATATTCAAACACTGTATTTTTACCTTTTATCACAAATTACTTTTAATAATCTTATAATTGCCTTTTTAATATAACAACATTATAAAATTTAAAATTCTCTACTTCCATGCACGCTGTTGGTTGCTTGCAATCTAAGGCAATATATTTTCTTCTTTAAGAAATTCTTCAATTTCTTTTACATGCCAAACATGGATTCCCCTCTCATCCTCCCTCCCAAATTAGCTCCATCTCCCTTTCTTTTCCCCAAAAGGGTAAGGATTCCCATGGGGATTCAGCAAATTCTGGTACATTCATTCAGTTGAGACAGGACCAAGTCCCTTCCCCTGCATCAAGGCAGTGCAAGAGATTCTGCCATAGGTACTGGGCTCCAAAAAGCCACCTCATGCACCAGAAATAGATCCTGATCCTACAGGGGCCCTTCAAACAGACCAAGCTACACAACTGTCTCCCATATGCAGAGATCCTAGTCCAGTCCTATGCAAGCTCCACAGCTAATGGTCTCAAGTTCATGAATTCACACTAGCTTGTTTCAGAGTTCTCTGCAGATTTCCCCATCATGTTCTTGACCACATTTGCTCTTATAATTCCTCTTCCCTTTCCCTCTCCCCTCTCCTATCCTCCTTCTCTTCAGGGCTCAGCCTGGTGCCTGGCTGTAGATCTTTACATCTGCTTCCATCAGTTACTGCATAAAAGCTCTATGATACCAGTCAGGGTATTATTCACCAATCTGGTTACCTGGGTAGGCCAGCTCAGGCACCCTTTCTGCTATTGCTAGTAGTCTAACCTAGGGTAATCCTTGTAGATTCTAGGGAATTTCCCCAGCTCCAGATTTCTCCCTAACCCCATAATATCTTCCTCTATCAAGATAAGACTTCAATTGCTCTCTCACATTTTTCCTCTCCCAGTTAAACCATCCAGTTCCCCCATGTTCTTATCCCTTTCTCTCTGTTGCCTGCTTTGATCCCAGGTTACTCAAGAGAGCTCATCTAATTCCCCTTGCCAGGGCAATCCATGCATGACCCTCTTAGTGTCTTCCCTTTCAGCTAGCTTCTAGGGAGCTGTGGGTTCTAGTCTGGCTATTCTTTGCTTTACATCTAGTATCCACTTGTGAGTGAGTGCTGTGGCCAGAATAGCCAGGTAGATTTAAAAAATGGATTAAATTAAGATGAAAGAGCTAGCTAGTTATGTGCCTGAGACATAGGCTAAAAAAGATGAAATTAATATAAGCATCTGAGTCATTTTTTTTGAGGGGGGAAGCAGCCATGGGCAGGTCAGATCTCTGGTACAGACAAGGTCAAAAACCTTTCACAACAGAATGCATAACATTTTTGTCTTTCTGGGTTTGGGTACCTAAATCAGGATGATTTTCTCTAGTTCCATCCAGTTGCCTGCAAATTTTGTAATGTCATTGTTGGTCTTTGCTTTTTTTTTTACAATTGAGTAATACTCTATTGTGTAGATGTACCACATTTTCTTAATCCATTCTTTAGTTGCGGGGCCATCTAGGTTGTTTCCTTGTTCTGGCTATTTCAAATAATGCTGCCATGAATATAGGTGAGCAAGTCCTTGGAGTCTCGTTGAGCATCCACATGCATCCATATGCCCAGGAATGGTATCATTGGCTCTAAGGCCATATGTTTTCTAACTGGACAAATAAACAACTAGTAGACCAGAAGTAGACATTTTAATTCATTGTATTTCCATGAAAATTCTATAAGAATAACTGATTTTTTCAACGAGTAATTATATAAAAATATCATGAGAGAAGACATCTATAGAGTTATGTATTCTTAGAAATAGCATGAAAAATCTATATGTTTAGGAATATATTTAGAATAAAATAAAATTAATACAGAAATAAGAACCCTCATTAACTTTTGAAATATTTTATGGAAGTATGTGGTGTTAGGTATAGTAATAATTTGTACTTATATTTTCTGACAGTCCTTGTGTTTTGAAGACATTACTTATCTGTCATGTGGCACCACTGAGGTGAGGGATGAGGTGTGCCCTCAGTCTCCATACTCAGCAACACAGCAGACCTGGTTCTAAAAATATGGAAGGTCTGACCGTGAGGGCATCAAAACCAGAAAATTCACCACACCCCTTATTCATTGTTGCAAAGGGTGAATTTGCCAAGGCAACACAGGAGAGCTCACCCTGGTGATGAGAACAAGGGACAGCTGGCTGGATGTCCAACCATGCAAATACCCAGAGTTAGAGAAAGGGTGATGTTGCTGATCCATGATCTACTAGAGTATGTGATAGAACTGATTCTTCAGACCCAAAGCTGCAATTCCACAACAGAGAAAGAGCAGAATAAGCAAAAGGAGTTCAATGAGGGCCAAGAATTAATAGTGTAGCAGAAACCAGAGACCTCAAACCAGATCAATGACACTTTGCAATAAACACTTGCAAGTAAAGATATGTGCATAGGGGGGTCTACTGTGAGATTCAACTATGTCACACTTTAGCTTCCATTACAAGACAATCCTTCCTTTCTTTTCTTTTTTCCTCTTAAAATTTATTTGTGGGGGTGGCTGTAAAAGCAGAAGGAGGGGATACACAGGGGCAGGAAATAAATGGGGTCAAGATTCATGAAGTGAAAAACACGAAGAATAAACACAAAGAAAGTTTTTTTAAAGAAATAAAAACATACACCATGGTGTTTGAAATCAACAGGGAGCAGTGTTTGGAGTTACAGAATGAGAAATGGAGTAGTGGATGGAGATAGAAGAAAAACATTTTATCATAGCCGATCAATCTTGAGACTGGGGAAATTTACATGTTTGAGTGCCCTAATTTTTGTATAAATCTGAAATTTTTCATAATGGAACAAAATGGGAAAAGGGCTAGCTATTTATTTTTTCCACAAATGTGGAAAAGACAACTAAAAATACTGTTTTCTTGGCAAGAAAAGGTGTTATTTATGCACTATTTCCTGCCAGAATGCTTGTTGAATTCCTTTTGCTTAAATTTCAATATCTTTGTTGTGGTCATGTGTTGGTCTTTGGAAATTAATGTTATAAATCTTGCTATGTGACAAATTATATTTTTAGCCTTGAAATATTTTCCTATTGCATGCTTAAGTATTATTTGGTTTATTTTGTTCTGATTTGCTCAGGCATTCTATGTTATTCTCTACAAAGCATATATGTTTTGCTAGCTACTCAGTTAAAGTTTATTATTGTCTGCAGACTAAGGTCTAAAATACTGATACTTTTGTTCTATTGCTTCTGTTTTTAATTACTTCTGAAACAACTAAACTCTCTTTCACAGCTTCGAGGCTATAGTTGCCCATGTTAATAATTTCTTCAATCTATTGTTTGTATTTCAGCTACCTCATTTTTAATAATAACTCAATTTTTTTTCTAATCTTTTCCTTATATTCTGGTATCTTCCTTTATACAGAAAATGTAGATTGAAATTTCTTGCTATACATATCAAACAGATTCCCAAATATGCAGTCTTCTGATTATAATGGCTTATATCTATCAATGAAATCTCTTAGACAATGGCAGAATAAGTTTCCTAGATAGATCAACAGTTACTGGTGTCTTAGTTTAATCTATATACAAAACCACTAAATTTAGCCAGCTCACTGCAGTCCTCACTGTTATACTTATTCCATTTTTTTTTTTTTTTTTTGCTGCCATGAGTTTGCAGCTCGAGAGCACCTACAATGTACATACTCTGTTTGTCCATGTGACCTTCTTATTGTGTGTATCACCAGTCCCAGAATCCTTTTTCCTCCATCATCTTGTATACTTTCTATAAGACAATTCATCTCCTGGACATGTACTAAAGAGTAAAAGAGCAGTTATGCAGTCATTGACACTGACTCCTCCTGTACAAAGCATTTTAAGCTATTTATGATATTTTGGTTTTACTAAGTTTTGTCTTATAGAGTTCCCCTTATTCTTTAACCTATAGATAGTTTTCATACCATCCCCATCTGAAAATAACATCTCAAGATATCTTCTTCTCTTTCCAAAAGGCTGATCAGATTTCAGGTGATTTTTAGTTATAACAAGAGTAGTATGCTTTGATAATCCTTTTTTGATATGTATCTAATGACCTGATAGTGCTCTGGACCAATTTTCATGTATACACATGTAAAAGAGTAAACAAAATTATATAAATGATACATGTTTATTATGTCAAAGCAAGAGCACTCCTGATAAACAAGTGAATGAGATGGCCAATTGTAAGAAAAATGACTTAAGAATTAATATTTGAAAAGGAAATGTCTTTAAATTGTGGAAGGTTATGTTCAAGTACTCAGGGGCATGAGATCTAGTTGGTAAACTCACTTACCTACTCACTGACGCACTTCTTGCAATTTACTCCTGAAGAATTAATCAAAAATTCATTTTATATTAAAATTTAAATACAAACTTCTATAAGTTCACTATTTTAAAAGTTCTTTGATGGTGACTGGTAAACTGGTTTGAAATCTGACCAGGCTAAAAATATCAGAGCCATGTTACACGGAAAAGCATTTCAGGGTCTTAGTTTACCTCAATATTATGTTCTGAGAAGAATATTTACTCCTCATCATTTATTCTCTCAACTCTCTCACTGTAAAGGTAATGCTATTATTCAACCCAGATTTCTTCTTCGTTTCACTACAGGTAATTAATTGTGCTGTCCACTCAATTGACTACTGATGAATGTGTATTCTCTCTAGGTGGTAGAATAAAAAATGCTATAGCTTTATGCCCAAGAAATCTCTGTTGTACAGATATCACCAGAATTGGCATAGCAAGGAAGGATCCAGAAGACTGCCTGGGGGAAATGCAGTTCATTTATTTCTCCTACTATTCTTAGTTTCACCCCTGCCTCAGACTGTTAATAAGCTGCACACTTGTGTTTTGTTCTCTGAATTGTGGGTTGGGATACACCTCATTTTATTTTTAGGAAAACAACAACGTTTAGCATCACGAGTCACATATTCTCTCTGGAACTGGCTCCACTCATAATCTTCTCTAAGCATTTCTGCAATCCATCCCTTCAGTATTCATTCTGGTAAAACCTTCTGGATGCTTATGCCCATAGCTTTGGGTCATCACTGTTTCATCTTTAACACTCACACCCATTTGTATCGTTAACATTAACAATGTAAGTAAGAGCTGGAGAAGTGTCTTCTCTGTTAAGAACAATTGCTGATCTTGCAGAGGACATGGGTTCAATTTCCAGCACCCCCATAGTGGCTCACATCTTTCTGTTGCACCACATCCAGAGAACCCATGTCTTCTCACCTCTATGGGCTCCTGCATCCATATGGTACATGCACAAACCCTCAAGCACATACTCACAGACATAAAAAAAATTAAATAATTAAAAAAATATATGCAGCTGTTGAATATTTCTCACTCTTTCTCTTGCTACCATCAGAACAAAAACTACTGTTAGACCCACATAGATAAGTGTAAAAGCAACTCAACTCATTTTTACTGCCTTATTGCCCTTTTTAGGGAGATAATACTCCATAGAGAAATCATATGATTCCATTGCAATATCACATCACACTTTGCAGATTCACCATAGGCTCCTATCAGGCGCAAGCAGCTATAAGTGGAAAGGAAGGTCACCAAGGCATGCCCGGCTTTCTGCTCCTCAACCTCTCCTCTCCCTCTTATCCTCTTCCTTCAGCCAAATTCATATGGATGCTTTTCCTCAAATTTTCCTGAAGACCACATTCTAATTCTCAGAAGTACTCTCCTTCAGACATTTTTGTACCTATAACTGCTCTAAAGAGGAATTCCTCAATTCATTATTTGAATTAATACACCCATCCTTACTCTCTTAATCCTGCTCCTTGATTTTTCTCCCACACCATGGGAAATGACGTCCCATCATCCTCTGCCTTTACTCAGATACTATCTTTGTTGTGAATAGCCCTCTAGGTTTTTATTTCCCTGAACACAATAAAATGTAAGACAGAAAAATAATCTCATTGCATTTAGACAAAAAAGCCAACAGAAGAAAAAGAACACTCTAGATAAGGCAAAAAAAAAATCAGAAATCTACTCATTCCCACACTCAGGAGTCTCATAAAAATACAAAATTGAAAGCTATAATAACTATACCAAAGACCTAGTGCAGACTTGTGTATGCTCTTTGCTCCCTGCTTTAGGCTCTGAATTTATGTTCAACCAGCTTTGCTCAGTTGTGACAACCTTGTTCTCCTGGTGTCTTTCTTCCTCAATGTCCTTCATCCTGCCCTCTCTCCATCTCCTTTTCCATGGGTTACCTGAGCTCTAGGAGAAGGGATTTGGTAAAGACATCACTCTTAGAGCTCTGTGCTACAGTCTCTCTCTCTCTCTCTCTCTCTCTCTCTCTCTCTCTCTCTCTCTCTCTCTCTCTCTCTCTCTCTCTCTCTCTCTCTCTCTCTCTCTCTCTCTCTCT
>PVIH01011668.1:0-53589 GCA_004025045.1 Sigmodon hispidus | reverse complement strand
AGTATCTCCAGTGGTCTAGAAGAGTGTAATACATAAAAAGAAATGTTCAACAGACACCATGAGGGAAGAGAAGGGCAACATTGTAAACTAATATAAATCGGCACTTTATTTTGGCTGGACATTGCTCTTTCCATGAATAATTCTGTCTTGTATCCCTGTGAGATTGTGACTTTTACTCTCTGTAGGAGGAAACTGAGGCTCTTGGTGGGGAAAATTTCATCAGATATGACAATGAGAAAAATGCAGACTTGGGTACACCTTTACCCCTTCACCTACACATTATGCCTTCACAAGACAACTTCTGTGTTTAGTTTTATTGAGTAAATGTTTATTTTGTTCATTATTTGGAATATTCACCTTCTATATCAACTCATGGAACAAGGTTTTCTTATTAAATGTACATTTCTCTCATTCGTTATATAATTTCAATATTGTTAGGAATCAAAATAGTTAAATTTCTTTCTGGGTTTTTCACTAGCAAATTCAGAAGACTTGTTCTTTTTCCCCCAATAAATTTATACCATACATTATTGAGTGTCATATCAATCTTAGCTATATTCTACATTTTGATTATATTTTCTTTTCTATTTAGATTGCATGTTGTTTGCATAATGTCCTCAAAATTGCCTCTAGATTAGGATAAAATGCAAGTCAACTGATGTATTAATTGAATATAAATAACTGTATTCTTGTAGATAATCTGGTAGATTATCTGGTAGGTTATCTTGTACTTTATGAAATCACCGTTCCAAATTTCGTCTTCATTCAGTATTATACTCTCCTTATCCCCTGAATGAGACTTGAGAAACAGCTGACACAAAGCAGCAGCACCAGACCAGCCACACCTTGGGAGTATCCAATACAAAGGAAGGATGCTCTCTGCCAGGTGTCTACTTCACATAAATACTAGTGGCATGAAGACTGACAACACATTTCTCACATCCTGCAGGCTATCAAGAAAATAAAAAGCACTTTCTTTCATGAGCACTCACTGAGGTATGGCTTGACCCTTTTTTGCTTTCCTCCAAAACCCATTCTTTTCTGACGTCCTCTAACAGCCATGTAAGATCTTATAAAGCCTGCTGACTTTGCTGCTAATGCCACATGCTTCTACAACCTTGGTCAGCTTTTCGTATCATTCTTTACTCAGACTTTCTTTACTCTATTTTTGTGGAGGTGGTAAACATTTAATGGCATTCCTTTTCCTCTCTCAATCTTTATGTCCCTCACTCCTCCATTTTAGCAGGCAGCAGGCGGTTTTCCACAGCCTCAGAAAAAGCATGGACCAAGAGAAAGAAGAGTAATGGCTTTCACACATTTCTTTCATGTTCTAGTGACCCATGAGTTTCAGCAAATCTTACAGTAACTTTCCACGTTTGTATGAACGTTGATCTTTGGTATGGGTAGACAAATTTTTTTCTTGCAAAGAGTTATAGCTTTTTCCTAGTGCTTTTCCTACTCTCCTTTATCTGATTTCAGGGTATTGGGGGCTACATGTCATAACAAATATTTGGACCACTTCTGTAAAGCAGAGGTTTAAATTTTCAAAAAACAAATAAAATATCATTAGCTTTTCATACAGTTTTGTCCTGTTTCTGAGGGACAGTATGTCTTTGCTATCTTGACTCTCCTTTGGATGTAAGAATAGGAAGCTATCAGGAGTGTAGCAGCCTCTTCTTGCTAGTGTGTACATCAATTTCCTGTGAAACTTGAGATTGTTGCCAACTGAAGTATTTCCAAAGTATGCTGCATAGTAAGCAGTTTTTAAAAAACTACTAGAAACAATAATATTTCAGAGTTAATTGAATCAGTTTAAGATTAAATATTCATTTACTAAATGGCTAACTAAAATATTTTCTATAATGACTACAAGATTACATCCAACACAACCAAAATATGAGGCCTAAGTCTCACAATTATTTATAGACTCTTGAGAAACTATTACAGTAGAAGATGATGTTTCTGTAGCTTCAATTATGTGTGCCTTTTATAAATACTCAAAATTGGTATTAGCAATGGATAAATGAAAATTCACACTAATAAAACAGAGGCTAAATTGTTAAAGTTAAAATAACTGCATAAAATATCTGGTTAAAAATCTGAGTAGCTCAGTTTCTAAGTAACTTCTGTTTATGAAATTTCTCAATCCATTATATTTACATGTCAACTAAACCTAATAGATGTTTCATTTAGACTCCAGCTGCAAACCACAACCCCTGAACAGCATTGGATCTGAAACACCTTGGAGTGGCACCTTGGATCCCACTCCCTCTAGAGGAACATCTGACTCAGTCTTGATGTTGGGGTGAGGAAACTGGATCTTCCAGGAGTAGACGCTGAACTGACCAATACTGAGTCCTTGGGACCTCCTGCCCTTGCTGGGGAGCAGATGGGGAGATGTGGAGAAGAGAGAGTGACTGGAGGGGGTTGGAGGGGGAAGGGACCTTGAATAAGGATATACAGGGATAGAAAATGTGGCTTTATTCATAATATAAAAAAGCAGAAAAAAAAGAACTTGACTAAAAACAAAACAAAAAAAACTGCCCAATTTTGGTACAATATTTGATGTTTTTAAATATTTTGTAGTGTGCTTATATTTTTAGGTTTTGTCTTATAATTTAACAGTTAATGATATCAATGTATGATTTTAGCAAATATCAACATTAAAAGTTTCTTACTGGATATTTGATTAAAGAAAAAAACAAAATCCTATAAATCTTTAAGAAAAGAGTGTCCTAGTTTGCTTTTTATTGGTGTAGTAAAAACCATGTCCTAAAATAACTTGGGGAGGAAACTGTTTCATTCACTTATGCATACAGGTTACAATCACTTGGGGAGGAAACTGTTTCATTCACTTATGCATACAGGTTACAATTTAAGGAAGTTGGGACAGAAACTCAAGCAGGACCCAGAAGGTAGGAATTAAAGCAGAAAATATGCAGGAGTTTTGCTTAGTTGATGCTCATGACTTGCTTGCTGACTCTCCAAACCTGCATTCATATATAATATAGGACCACCTGCCCAATTAGAACACTGCTCACAATGAGGTGAGCCGTCGCACATCAATCTTTAATTAAGAAGATGCTCAGCAGATAGTCTCATAGACCAATCCGATGATGGCAAGTGCTCTATTGAGGGGACCCTCTTCCCAAATATGTTTAGTTTTATGTCAAGTAGACAAACAAATAAATGAAACATCAACCTTTTAGAAGAGACATTGAAGAATCTAATTAGAAGAGTTCAATCATCCCAACACAATTATGGTGGCTCACAAACATTGACACACCTTTCAATTTTTTAGCAAAAATCTTCATCTAGCTCTTTCAGCAAAACAACATTCAGATATGTTTTGTGCACAACATAGTTCACTGAGTAATTAGTAACCTATGAAGCTATGGCCTTGTCCAGTCTTCCCTTCTGAAACAAGACTTGGGAGGGCAGAGCCTTGCTAAAGTAATACATATAAGGTTAGCAGATAGGCACCGGACCACAAAGAGAAGTCATCTGATCAGGTGTGAAGAAATGGTGGTGTTTCTCTAATAGTTGTATGGTCAATACAAAAAAAATTAGGACTAACATGCCAGGGAAATACTGTCACTCAAACTGTGGCCATTTTTGGCTTTCACTACACAGGTTTACCTAATTCTAGCCAATTCTTTTCTGTTTTATTGGATTTTAGTAAATGGCATAACGAGTTGCATCGCATTGATTCCTGTCTTTAGCCTTTTCTACTTTTGACATTAGAAATGATCTTTAGTTATTTATAAATAGTTATTAGTTTTTCACACAGCTATTGGAGATCTCCTATTCTGGAGGCAAAAATGTCTTACCATTGGTTGCACAAAACAATTAGACTTATTATACCTTCTTAATGTGTGAAATACGTTTACAGAAAACCTTCATTGAAAGTTTAATAAACATTACTGACTGGTCACCAGCAATCAAACATAGGACATCTCTAATCCACAGGCCTTCTTCACTTCACAGGTGTCCATCTCCAACCACATCACTCTTTTTCTTCTCTGTAACTATGCACACTTGACTGATACTCTAAAAAAAATTGTGTACTTCTTTTTAATTTTTCAAAGTACTAAAATCCAGTTTTTCACTTTGAGCAAGTGGACTCCTATATTTTTCTTTTGTTGTTTTCAGCTTTGCTCATAAGTATTGAAATTATAAACCATAATTATTCCCTTAATGTTATTCCACTCTGACATGGCAATTAGTTCTGTTTTCCACTCGTAAGAGCATTTATACTGAATTCAGCTGACTGATATCTTAAACAATGTGAGATGAATGTATTTTCTGTGTAGTCCATAGCACAAGCATATATCAGATAGAAAATATGTAGCTGAGGGAGAATGTGGGAATGTAAGGATTTAGGATATACATATGGAAGATATAACTTGTCTCTATCTAAATAGGAGGTTGCATAACTCTTCATTCTATTGGCTTAAGATATGCTATACCTATACAAAATAGTCTCTAAAATAATAGGAAAAATTATTAGGCTATTGTTTTGTACATTGTAGGTAATAGGTATTTAGGTAGATAATGTGGTGACTGAATGAAGTAAAGGCATCTCGAAACAAGACAAACTGAAATATGCTCGCTCTCAGAATAGTGTTTAATCAGTTTAGTTTTTAAATAGAATTCTGATTTCATTTAAATTCAATGGTTACTCTTTTCTGTATGCTTATGCTTTTGCACACACATCTACTGTGCTCATAATTACAAAATTATTCCATGTAAATCATGTTCAAATTCCCTGAATCATTACAGCTACAGTATTCAATCACAAATATACATTTGTGTGCATAAGGTAGAATAAAAGGAAAATAGGAAAGAACCTGAGAAAAATCTTGCACTGAATAGTAAAAGGCTATGCAGCATAGCAATTCTCTTATTCCCATACTAATTTGCCAGTGGAGTTAATTCAGATAACCCAAGTCTAGCAGTGGTCTGCACAGCATGCAACGGGAGAATTACATATCATCTGGAGATGTATAAAAAAGTGATTTTTTTTCCCAAGCATAGTACCACTGTGTTCTTAATCCATTAAACCTCATATTATCTGAGATGAATGCTTCTTGTAAATAGATGTTTTCTCCCTTTGGTGGCATGTATTTTTAAAGATTCCACAGTATGGAATCACTTCATTGCTTTTTGCAACTTTTCCCTGCATTGCTTTTTTAGAAACCATGAGGAAAACATGATTCACCAACAAAATAACAACCTCCCCCCAAAAAAGCTCAAGTCCTCAAAAGGAATGTGTTGAACAGCAACTGCCAAAGGAATGCTCAAAGTTCTTACTGTTGAGCACAAGGCACAAACAGCAGGGCTGTCTGCTATGGACACAGAAAGGCTGCAGGCTTTTCCAAGCAACCATCAACCATTGTGGGTACCAGTACAATTTCTGGTCACAAAAAAAGACAAATTGTTTTCAGCTAGATATTAGGTAATAGAGTAGATTTATAATAGCAAGAGAAGCTGATAAAACCACTGACAAGTTGTAGCTTGTAGAAGTAAACAAATTAACCAGAATGAGCAGCTGGGAGAATTGTGCAGGCATATGTATGTGCATTTGGTTAAAATGCAATGTTGACTTCAAAATGATGCTTTCTCTTTTTCCTCCTGTGTTCACCTCCGGGCAGAGAATTTAAACCGATGATTTCAAGTATCATTGTCTGTCTGTTGCTAGGAATCAGGTATAGTAAGTATATGTAAGGCTTTTATTACTGCTGTAACTTTACAATCCCTCACAAGGACCCCTGGCTATGAGTGTATGGCTATTACAATGTCAGCTAAAGAAAAGTGAGAGGTAAGAAGAGTGCCTTAGGTCATACAGATTTGTCTCTATCTAAATAGGAGGTGCGTATTATTTTTGCCTCATTATTTTTGAAGCCTACACATCTTCACACACACACACACACACACACACACACACACACACACACACACACAGGCAGGTAGGCACACACATTCACATTACTACAGAGAACACTGTTGAGGGATTCAAGTTGGAAAAAAGCACTTCCTTGGATTATATAATTTTAATTATGTCTTCCTTCTGGCATTTCAGCAGGTGGCATTTCAGTGATCAGTGAAGCCCTAGCATCTGTGCATGCTAGTGTGTTATGTGGTTGCCAATCCACTGATCTAGAATTACATTATTGTCACTGTCATTTATAGGTGCTATAAAAACCAGATCTTCTAGCATTGTTCCTCATTATAGCAAAGAGTTATCCTTGAATCCCTTCTATTGAATCTTAGAAGAATGCTTTATGCTTAGAAATTTCTTTCTCATCACTTCTTTGGTTCTTTTAAGGGCTCTTTTACTTACAGCACTTGTGGTCCTCAGACAGACAGGACCAGCCAATGACTTAACATAATAGTGTTTAATATATTATAGTTGAATGACTAACGCTACCTCTGGAAGATGACATCTGGATACTTCAGGGCAATTGCATCCTATGGAGCTATACTATATGAACACTTCTGGTTTTGATGAGAGACTTAACACCTGTTGTAATAGCTACCATCTCATCTTATCTGCATAGAATTCCTGGGGACAGGCATTTAAAGAATTCATTCAATATACTGAGTATATTCTGTATGCCAGGCACTCTCTTCGCACCTGGAAAAAAAGAATTTAGAGAAACTTCTCTATGTTAGGGTGCTGCTGTAATTCTACATAAAGGTTTCCATGGCTGATGTGAAGATGCTGAATGAGAGACTGGCCTCTCATAAGCACTCATAGAGATGTGTCCATCAATCAATTCTTCCACATCCTGCTTCTGGTTTCTTGCCCCATTAATAACTCTCCCTTGTTAAATATCAATTCTTGCAAGAAAAAATTGCAACCAACCTTGAACAAATAAATTGTTCGTTTACTTGAACTGGAAACATTACCTTGTGTTTTATGATTTTTCAGATGCATTTCGTGAATCTTTTATTTTAAAAAGATTTTAAATTACTAATCATCAGGGAAAGTGAGAATTTAATGTCTGATTGGATAGGTGGGTCATAGTAGATTGAGAGCAGAAAGGTTTGTTTTTTGTTTTCTCACCAAGGCCTCTGTGATTAATGTCTACAATGTATTTCCTCCTCTGTTTTGGATTTAAACTCACTTCTTAACATTTCATAGATCGGATAAATTTAATATAATAGTGAAACTTGTTATTTTCTCTTTTCTACCAAGTGAGGCCCGATCTATGGTCAGTATACCCAATACATAGTCGTCAATTTTGTCAACTTCTTTATTTTCAGTACTGTTTCGTCTACCCCTTTCCTTCACTCAATGACTGAAGTGGGAAATGTAAAGAAAATGGTCAAGCTTCAATATTTGTGTCCCACAGATTTTGATACCCAAACACTGGCTTTCACCCTCTGGCCTGTTTCTGAGGGACTTTCTCACTCCTGGCGCTAGGAGTCTGCCAAGATGCAAAACATGGTTACAGTGGTTTTTCTGGCCAATAGGTCTATCTATCCTTAGTCCTGTTTTTCAGTAGTCCATCCTGTATGATTTCCTCAGTAAGATTACTTCATTCCTAAATGTAACTCACTCTACGACTTGTAGCTGGCATCCACTTCAGGATGATCCAAGCTTGCCTCTCTTATGTGGAACCCACAGTAAATTCAGGATTATGGAGAAATATGATTGTCTACCTTACCCCTGGACTGGAGGTCCTATAGAGCTAGCAAATCTGGACTCCCATGGTAACACATAATCCTTCCCATCTGACAGTCACTGAAATTTGTGATTTTTACAGGTATGTGCCAGGTATTGATACTTATTTTCCTAAGCTACAGGAGACCCAAGATATTTAAGACGTCCAAGGAATTACTTTACTCAGGAAATACAAAGTGAAGATGTAAATTCTGTATTCAAAGATGAAACATGTGTTAGACTACAAACATGTTTCTGACAAAACTCTGTCTATATCTCCATGTAAATTAGAACAAAGTCTCACTCCACTCACTTGACCAAAGAGCCATAGATGGCTGGATTACATAACAACTGTTGATTTCCAACTGTTTTAGAGACTGAAGAGGTCAAAATCCAATTCCCCAGGGAAGGCTTTCCCACGGTAGAATGTTCTCTCATCACAAGGGGAAAGACACCTTGGGGTTTCTCTTCTTTTAGCTTGTCTAATTTCAACTTGAGAGCTCCAATCTCATCAACTAAACCTACTCCCTCAAAACCATCTCTACATATAATAACACCAAGTATTATAGATTTTGCACATGAATTTGAGAAATAATAAAATTCAGACAGAGTTAGAAGTAGATAAACTTCATTTTGCTTCCTGTTTTGAAGAATTGTATGTGCAATTTAAGAACATTTTTCTATGAAGAGGTAAATAGGTTAATCTTTGTGAATTAAATAAAATGCTGAAAAAGTATTAGAAAATACTTTTAAAAATATGAATACTTTAATAATTGACCTCATTTTTCCATTTGTAAAGTTAACCTTTATTTTTTTGCAATTCTAATATTTCTATGTTCCTTAACAAAGTCTTTGAAGACAAACCTTACATATAAGTAAATAAATATATGAATAAAGTTCAAATGAACGACTATTTTATTAAGTATTTGTGACATGATGTTAACTATTTGTATTTATTTGTTTTGTGTTTTCTATTTTCCTCATGTATCCACAAACCATTAAGCCCTAGAATCAACTACATATTCAATAAGTATTAGAGACAATGGTCATTTTCCCTGTGCAGTGGAGCCAATATACACCCTTTCCTTGCAGTATGAGAAGTGCAACTAAGGATCAAATATTTTAATTTACTTATAAATTTAGAGTTCAGGTAAAATAACTACAATAATTTGGGATCTACAATTTGAAATAGCTCAGCAAGGCAAGATTAGTATTTTAATCGTTAATTATTTTTCTTCGCACAAAATTCAAAATAAATTCCTACCTACAATATTTTTCTCTTGTACCATTAAGAAAATAATGAAGATGTATAATATCATTATTTCACACTAGGAAATAGTGTCACTTAAATATGTCTAGTTGATGATATTAGAAGAAGCCATCTAACTTTAAAAAGCCATATATTTTATGAATTTGTGTGTGTGTCTCTCTCTATGTATACTCTTTGTTCTTGACAAAACAAAATATTACATTAATGACATCTCATAATCTGAGACAGAATCTATGTGCATCTGACAAAGTCATTAAAAATGCAATGGTTCATACGTATTTTGAAGTCAATCATCACGAATAATTTGCTTTATCATTTGCATGCTGGATGTGAGGTTACTTAGATGTCTTGTTTGTTCTTTACAGATTCATTTCCAAACGTCCCAGAGTTTCAAAAAAATGGGAAAGTATGCAAAAAGTAACATTTCTAGAAGTCTTGTGTTGAACTGGCTATTTCTAGGGCTTAATGAAAATCCTCTAGATTCCTTTTACTTGATTTAGTAAATTTAGCATGTAATTTTCTCTTTTTCTTTATTCTTTTTAACTAGCATTCAGTAGTGTGCCATAACTTCTAGGTACTAGGCTGCTATCCATTATTCACAATTTAAATGAAATGCTATTGATTTAGATGTATTATAGACAAACTCAGAATTTGTTCTTCTCTACCCTGCAATCTACTGAATCTATGAACAGCATAGAGGGACTGTTCATTTGAATGGAAAATGTCACCTGTGAGTTTTGAATCATTCCTAAATCATCAACATATCCAGCACCCAGGACTTCTGCAAAAATCTTGAGTTCTTTCTAGAGCTTCATTTGGATTGATGCTCTAAGTGATGGGAGGAAGCCAGATAACAGTTTGCTAGGTCTAATCACAGAAGAGATAATCAATCTAGTTGATATTTAATTGCCTTTTCAATTTTCAGAACAAATTCCAAAGGGGAAAAATATGTTTTTGCTTAAAAGCTGCCATGCTCATTATAACAGTGGCTTTAGTCCAGTCTGATAACTTTATATAATATAGTACTTTCAGAACCTGCTGGGAAATGACATTAACAAACACATCGGTAGTTACACCATCAAGCTCAGGGGAACTTTTCTGAATAAAGGTTGTGAATAAAGACAACAACCACTAAAAACAGCAAGTGCAATTACCTTGCTGCATTTCAGAATTGAAGAAGCTATCAGATACATCTTAGTGCATTAAAACATATCAATCCAAATATGAATGGTGATATGAATAAATTAATTCTACCCTGATTCTTCCCTGAAGACCATTCCAGATCTTAACCTTAGGTCATCCTTTTAATATTTTCTGAATTCCCAGGCATTTATTGCTGTCATCACTGTGTTTGGCAATTTAGCAATGTCATCTATATTTGCCTTGCATATGTACTCTATTTACAGACAGAGGCACTGGCTCCCATATGCCATCTGTATGTATTAGCATCTACTATTATGCTGGACAGATAGACAGTATCTGAGAAGCAATGTTTTTATCAGCTTTTTAGTAATGTATGTAAAGCCAACCATTCTTGTCAAGGAAACTTAAAGGATGTTTGTTATGTTTATGTGAATAGTAATTAAAAATTCATACTTTGCTTAATGTTGTAATATTATCAACACTTTAAATAACACTGTGGATACCACAGTTCAGGAAAATACAAGTTTTTGTTTATGTGTTAGTTACTTTTTTGTTCTTGTGACAATAAATATTAGCCACCATCATTTCTGTGTGAACTTCCAACTAAACCAAAAGGCACTGCTGCTCTTCTAAAGCTTTCCTGGGTTTTGGTATAGTAAGATAATATGTGATCATTCCTAATGAAGTCCACTTTAACACCCCAAGAGAAGAAAGTGTCTGGGATCCTGTATCTAATTAACAATGGTAAGCACAACATGATGGACTCTCAAATCAAACAAGACATGCTCTAGCTAGTCTCCATAGCTCTTTATTCAAATGGATGGAAAAGAAAGAAGAGGAAGAAATTCAGAACTCAGCTTTATCTATGGCCTTCCATACAACACTATTAATCTTTGGGAAAGAATGTTGAACACCCATTATGGATTACACGTGTGTTCCTATAATTAAATTTGGGATCCTTTGAATCCAAGCTTACTCTTCAATAAAGCCTGAGACGTGCAAAGTTGATTTTCTCTGCTAGCCAGACAACTTCATATTCTTCAGGCAATCTACATTAAACCAATGGGGAGGGAGGATGAAGTTTGCTGTTTATACAACCTTGTTTCCCCCTAAATCCATGCCTTAAATCTGCCCCTGATTTCTCCAGGGTTGGAGACACTACTAGTCATTGCACTGTGCTATATTCTCCATTTAATTTATTGCTTTTGTAGTCACACTGAAGAAGAGAATGTGAAATAAAGTAGAAGAGGAAAGGTTAATTCATTCGTTTCTGAAGATCTGAGATTTTCAGAAATGCTAGGAAAGTGCAGGAACTGTAGGCTGTGTGTCAATTTGGGAATCAATATTTTGATGAAAACAATAAATATAAGTGACTCTAAAATTGCTTTCAATCAGAAGAGAAGAAAATGATTATAAGTTAGAAGTCAAAAATGGAAATAAGTAATAGGCCAACTGTAAGTGACTATTAAACCATGACCAATGTTTGCTTCTTTAAAATGCTATGAAACTTTTAGGCTGTAGAACACAATGAATTTTTTTCAGCACAGTAAATAGTGTTTAACCTCAAGAGCCACTATTACAATGCATCTAGGTGATAGTACTTCAAAATTCATAGTGTGCAATTACTGGACGGAATGTATACAGGGCTTATTATAATACCAGAAACACTACAACATTAAGAAAATGTGTTTTCAGAGAATTCAGTGTTTATTATAGAAGTCATTATCTCTGATGGTCGTGAATCTGGTGGCTTGTAATTCATAGGATGTAACAGAGTAAGAAAAAATTATAAAACTACTCTGACACAGTTTTCAATGTGCACAAGGAAGGATAAAATATATGTATCTCAATAAATTGCTACACAATTAAAGGAGGAGCTAAGATATCTAATAAGCACTAAATGTGGTTTCCTTCTTACTTTGAAAGTACTAATATATATTTGCTTTGAAAAATGCATGATATATCAAAACAGAACTTTGAGCTGTATATG
This sequence comes from Sigmodon hispidus, assembly GCA_004025045.1. NCBI lineage: Eukaryota > Metazoa > Chordata > Mammalia > Rodentia > Cricetidae > Sigmodon > Sigmodon hispidus. The sequence goes on along the minus strand of PVIH01011668.1, from coordinate 41,517 downwards.
TACAGAAAAGGACTATACATCACAGTCACTCCAATGACTATCATTCTCATTTTAAAATCATGATGAAAGATGAAAGTACATTTGAATAAACAAAGACCACTGCCAGTCCATTGGAGACATTAGAAAGAGTTGTTGTTTGATACTGTCCAAGAGTATTTCCATATTGAGTGCTCATTCATAGCTACTGTGAAAACCTTTAGTGGAACTTAGTACATGCAAAGGCTTGAGTTCTGTCTTGGCTACACAGACAAGAATGATTCCACATTTCGTATAAATTGATTTTTGTAAAGAAACTTTGCAGTTTTGCATTGAAATCAAGGAAATCATCTTCAAATTAGCAAAGAAATGAATAAATTGTTAATTATGTGACACTTTAGAAGTAACATCACACATACTTAACAAAAATGACTGCCACAAAGTGAGCATTATATGCTAATTGTAAACCAGTGTCCTATAAATTATAACCCAAAGTGAACAATTTTGTCACCAATTATCTTTTAGTCAGAGTTAGTTATGTGGTCAGCTGTCTGTCAATGAGGATGCTTGCTCACATCTCTGTGTTATACTGTCTCCTGCCTTTGTGATGTCATAAGTTTTAGAGGAAGCTAGGTGTATTCAGGTGTTTCTCAGAAACTATGAATGTTCACTGATCCAACATAGGGTAAGAACAAAACCTCTTTATTTTGTTGTATTATTTCTATGAAGGCAAAGTTCTGTTTTGTATCCTAAGTTTGACATTTTCCTTTTTCTTCTTTTGTCAACTTAAAGCATGAGATATTTTAAAAATTAAATTTGTTGAGCAAAAATTTAATAATAATTTATATTAGTTAAAGTATTTTTATCTTTCACCCTGATGCTGTCTTCTTCTGCTTTTTCCCCTTTTCTTCTTCTCATTTTATTGTTGGGATTTAAACCTCACTCTTTAAATAAGCCAGGCAATCAGTCTACCACTGGCTTATATCCCAAGACCAATGAAAGAAATTAAGCTTATGTAAAGCTGAACAATTAAAGTAAACATAAATATCTATCAGCTTTTCAGGATTAGTCTCCACTCATCAATAAAAGTATTATTTTCTATTTCTAAATTTGTGCTTCTATTTTTTAAAGTCAAGGAATTGTGTGTATGCAATGCAATAATTGCTAATATAGATAAAAGTATGACATCGTAGCTACAACAAAAGAGTTTGAAATTATATTTTAGATTGAAAAAAAATCAGTGTAGGCACAATAGTTAAGTACCAGGAATCTTTCTAATTTTTGAGGGACAATTTTACTACCTAATACATGGCCCCTTGCAATTAGCTATGACATTAGGCAGAGGATCATGGCTATATGTTTTAAATTTTATCTGATAACAGGAATAGACAGTTTATCTGCAAAAAATACATGATGTAATAACAATCTATCCATTTCTTTGCATTTGGAAATAATTTTCAACCACTACCTTGACTTCCTATGATGCTTAGGGTGTCGAGAACTTGTTTAAAGAGCCTGTTGGTTGTGCAGATACCTCATTCTAAACTTTATGCCTAAGTGCCCTTTCAACCTCATGAGAAGCATTGCTTACTGAATGCTTGCCACCGAAAGAACCAGACAAAGAAAGTCTTAGTGGTATCCTAGGACAAAGCAATAAACTGCTATTCTAAAAGAAACACAACAAAATTTTCCAAAATGTCTTATACATTGAATTCATGGCCTTCAAAATTTCTGCAGTCAAATTCTCTACCCCTGTGCTATAGCCCCAACCTTTAACATTTCTGATCAGCCAGAATAAGAAACTTATTACTCATATGCATCAATATTAAATTGACTGACAAATGCTATTATCCATCATATATAAACTATTTTGTGGTAGGAAGAAAAAGATCAATTTGGTTCTGGATAAGCTGGGGCGTAGTTTATCATCATGATCAACACAACTGAACTGAAAAGCATCAAGGAGACAATAACAAATATCCATCCCTGGGTGTATCTGTAAGTCCATTTACAGTGGAAATGATGTAAGCAGTGAAGTCCTGTGCTATCCATCCCTTTTGCTAGAGATCAGATAGAATAAAAGGGGAAGCTAGGAAACCACCAGTGTGGGTAAGCACTCTCCTTTGTTGACATGAGCTGCTCTGGTCCCACCCCATAGTACTTATTTTGATGGACTCAAACATGAGAACTGTGAGCTAAACACATATTTTAATCCCGGTGTTACATTTTTTAGGTATTTTGTCACACTGATTAAAGTATAACAGGGTGCCCAAAATTTGTCACAGTGAGTTTAAGAAAACAGCAATAGCAGGAAAATAACTCTCTCTGCTCCCTTGCCCTTATTGCTTGAGGCAGATTCTAAGAGACTCAATTAAGAGATGCTCTCCTAAACCAATAGGAATGCACCTCAGAGAGGCCAAGATAACTAAGAATCCATAAGTTTTTCTTAATTGAAGTTTTGGTCACAGCATCAGCCATCACCTTAAGTTTCACATTAAGCAACAATGGACTGTGTCATCAAATATATTTTACATTCTACTTTAATCTATGGACAATCCCAGAAGTTTTGGTTTGTTGTGTTATAAATTTGAGTGAATGATTTTGTTTGTTGGTTGGTTGTTTTGTATTGTTTTTGTGGTGATGAATGATAAATCTTGGTGTATGCTGGGCAAGTACTCTACTACAATGCAGTGACATGGTGCAGAGTACTGCATGAAGAATGAGGTACTTAACACTTTAGGTAGTGCCATTTTCAAGCTGAAGCAAAAATGATTCTGAGCACCAGATGACTTAGCAGGCACAGCATATATTTCTTAACCCAGGTCTCTGCCAAGGTCTTTTCTTCTAGCTCTCATCTCTGCCCCCCCAACACATTGATGCTATTCTACTTAATATCAAAGAAATGTATTGGGTGCCCGTTTTGAATGATTACTTAAAATATATCAAATATCTTAAAATTTAGCAAAATAATATTTTTCCAAATATTATTCATCTCTATGAAACAATTGCTTTGTTTCTCAGCATTTTTTCCTTGTCTTTTTTTTTATTATGAATAAAGAAGTCACATTTTCTATCCTTGTATATCCTTAATCACAGTCCCTTCCCCATCCTACCACATCAGGTCATTATTTCTTCTCCACATCTCACTGTCCCCCACAATGGCAGGCGATCCCAAGGTCCCAGTATTGCTTAGTTCAGCCTCCACTCCTGGCAGATCCAGTTTTCTCCCCCGAACATCAAGACTGAGTCAGGTGTTCCTCTAGGTGGAGTGGGATCCAAGGTGTCAGTCCAAGGTGTTTCCGATCAAGCCTACCTATCATCAGTGTTATCACACTTCATTTATTCAGCCACATTTGTTGAAGATAATCCCACTCTTCGAGTCCTGGGAATGTATAATACTCTAGGGCTCTTTTGCACTTCAGATAATAGTCAAATTTGTCTACTTAGTGACTCTCTGTGAAGACGTTCTATTTACATATTACAAAAATCAAAATAAATTTTAAGAAAAACTGGAATTAAATACCCTATGCATACATTCTGCTTAATACTTTACATCAGACAAAAAAAATCCATGAATATTCTAAAAATAAGTAAGTCTACAATAGTGCACAAAAAGAGACCCTTGCAAGGGCTAATGGAACAAAGGTACAATTGTCACCTTGATCACATCCAGCTTTCACTGTGCATTTACCTATAAAAGTGATAAAATCTCCACTTCTGATACACTGTGGACTAGTAAGACTTTCAGAAAGCTGGGCTCATCAAATACAAATCAAACAAGCAAAACCTGATATAGTAAGATCTGCTTTCAGATCGTGATTGCTGTATTGTAATAGCTAATATTAGCAACTCACAAAAATATGGTATACTTTACATATAGTTAAGATTATTAAAGCATTGCTAAACAGCCCTTTAAATTACAATTTGCTTGATACAGACACAAAATATGTCCTTCTGATATTATTGGCAACTATAAATAGCTATTTATAAACTAAGTGAACCTACAATAATTCTCAGAGCACATACATTGTTTTAAACAACCCAGCAACTCAGATAGTGCTGAAGTAGAATTTATCTGGAAAAACAAAAAACAAAAAACAAAAAAACAAAAACAAAAACAAAACAAAACAAAACAAAACAAAACAAAACAAAAAAAAACAGAATAAATGCACCCTTAGGAGTTAATACACTGATTTGCATTCAGGAGGATTTTCCCTTGGAAATGGAAAAAACATATGGAAATTCACAAAATCAAAATGATTTCATTGTTTCCCCATGTAAGTAACACACATAGTTTCCAGCTGCCCTTTAGCCAACCACAATCTAGCAGAAATAAATGCACAGCAATTAAACACGCATGCTAATTATCATGAACTCTGAGAACTGTGTGTACTCAGTGCCAGGAGGCATCCATTCATTTTTATGCCAAGATGCACACTATTTCATCACAGCACAAATCACCAAACAATTTGAAATCTACATGAAGGTAAAACGTTCTTGTTAATTGAGATGTCTTTGAGCAAACTATACTGAGTAAAGAATGACTATACCATCTAACATAAATTTCCAAAATAAAAAGGAGATGAAAATTAAAGTGAATATATTCATTCATACTGATTGCTACATCCTCTCAAATTCAAAATAGTCAAAATGAAAATATTTGCCAAAAATTCCAAGAAAAATAAGTAATATTAACAATAAAAAAACAACAAAATAGAACTATCTGATAATTAATGGAATCTTTTCTTTTTTTATTATATGTAAGGTCTCATTTTTTATTCATGTATCCCCTTGTTCAAACTCCCTTCCCCCTCCCGCCCCTCCCAGTCACTCTCTCTTCTCCCCATCTCCTTCTCTCCTCCCCAGCAAAGGCAGAAGGTCCCAAGGTCCCAAGGTGGCTTAGTTCAGCACCCACTCCAGGCAGATCTGCTTTCCTCACCCCCACATCAAGACTGAGTCAGGTGTTCCTCTGGAGGGAATGGGCTCCAAGGAGTCAGTCCAAGGTGATTCTGATCCCAAGCTGTTCAGTGGTGGTGGTGTGTAGCTTGGATGTTCTTACATTAAATCAAAATATAAGCAAACATAAAAACAAACAAAAATGATAGTGCCTTTTCATAAACAGACTTCTACTTTTGAGCATTAAAAAAAAAACAATGCAATCATTTTTTCTTTCCTTGATTTTTCAAAGGTCATAGATTATTCATATTCACCTGGTCTCATGTACTTTCATTTACCCAGTTCTTTCTTAAGAATAGGTCAGCATGGGCACAACTGTGTGCAGTAATCCCTTGCAGCTCCATAAGTGCAGGCTACAAAGTGCTTCCAACCTTAGGAATTGCTTCTGTCTTTCTCAAACCAATTAATGTGGCCATATCCTAATCTTCTCCGCATATCTCTCTGCTCTCACACCCAGAAACATTTTTATATTTAAATCTCTGTCCAAATTACATTATTGCTCTTAAAATATCCTACTTACCAAGCCTTGGTTATCATTTATTGGCAAATGTAATGGACACATGCTTAGAAGTACCTTTCTCTTACTCTTACCATACTCTTCTCAAATATTATTGATGTTTCTGAATTTAATTGAAAGAATCCTAATGCCTTGGAAAAATTTCTAAAACCTAAGGATTAGAAGCATGACAAGTTTGGAAGTTCCAAAATCTTGAATTTGACCTCAAGTTAATGACCAAATCAAACAATGTGGCGGTGTTCTCTTTCTCAAAGGACCATTTCCACCAGCAAGATTTAGAGAATAATTCTAATACTAGCTGGACTGATGATTAATTCAAGTTCCATGGCTTACTGATTGAGGGAATTTTTTTTTCAGGAGTAACTTAGACTCTGTATGCCATGTTTCTTTATCTGTACACAGAAATTATACTACCTAATACATACAATTCTTACCAGTGTTTATTGAGATGAATAGTTACATAGAAGGATCTAAACGAACCTATAATCAATTGTTAAAATTAACATCTAGACATAAGTCTATGAGAGAAATTTTCAGGATTTATTTATTGGTTAGTGTGTGTGGTGTGTGTGTGTTTGCATGTGTGAGTGTGTGTACATTTCTATATTCTTCCTTATTTGACAGAAACTTTTACTTCTTTTAAAAATTAATTTTATTAGGCAGAAAAGGCAATAGTTTTAGTGTACCTCTGAGATATTCAAGTTGGTAGTTTCCGTACTTCATATAAATCCAAAAAAACATACTTTCCTATGAATTTGATGTAAAAATCAAAACATATTAATGATAAAATATGGTCAGTAGCTATTTTAACATCTCCTTCTATTTAGATCTGTTAGTGGAATTGTTTATAATATTTTCATCATTAAACTTAATCAATTTTTCTCAAAATTGTGCTAAATTTTTCCTTCCTTTTTGTTTTTCTTTATTTTTCTGTCATATAATAATATATTGCAACCACAATCTCTTCCCTCTGTGCATCTCTCGGTTTTTCCCCATTCCCCTTGTCCCCCAGATGCACTGCTTACCCATTTCCCTTCAGAAAAGAGCAGGCTTCTCAGGGATATCAACCAAACATGGCAAGATTCAATAAGACTAGGTGCAAAGCCTCATATCAATGCTGGATGAGGCAAGCCAGTTGGAATAAAAGAAGAACTAGTAAAGTATGGGAATTTTCCAGATGTCCCCCAAATGAAAGACCTAGAAGGGTAAGTAGATAAGAGATGTGGTGATGAGTAAAGGCAATATGAACACTTTATAATGAAATTTAATTTAAGACAGAAAATATGAATGACATATAAGAAAAAATAGAGTTGTCTGAAGGTCAGAGATATGACTGAAATTATTTCAAAAAAAGGAAACATAAAATATGTAACCAAAAATATTAGACAATCTTAAGGTAAAAATTTAGTTATAGCCACATGACATCACTAGATCTGCTCCAGTGTGAGGATCTATGGAGGTTGCTGGTCACAAAGACATAGCATATAATGGTCTCTGGTGATAGATGTCTCCTTGGCATTAGGTGTCTGAAAAGAGACCCCTTAGAAGGAACTCCAGGAAAAGAAGCTCACTGAGTAAGCCCTTAAGATAACTTGCTGAATGAAGTGAGGAAGAACAAATTTAAGAGATTGATTGAGTAAATGTATTTTCATCATCTTTTCTGACCGACCAATAACATCAGTAGATATTTCTGTCATGAATACCCTTGGTCATTACTCTCATGAATGGTTTACATTCTTAAAGTATTGCATAGAGTCAGAGAGATCTTCGTGAGTTTCAGGCCAGCCTGGTCTACAAAGCAAGATCCAGGACAGCCAGGAGTGTTACACAGTGAAACCCTATCAAAAGAAAAAAACAGTATATTTTTTCTAACAATATAAAGTACAGCAGTTGTTTCACTCTTTATTGTTACCTTGACTCTAAATAAATAATAGTCAATGACTGTAGGATTTACATGATACACACTCAACTTCCAATAAAGATTTCCTATATTTTTGTGATACTGCAATTTGAAGCAAGGGTGCTGCACATGGTAGAGAAGTACTTTATCTATCTCCAGTTTATTTATGAAAGTATCTCATAGAGATTCCCAGACTGCTCTTCAGTTTACTTTGGATACTTCTGCTTCAGTCTCCTAAGTAGCTAGGATCATATGCCTGCCCTTTCAGTACACTTTTTTCTAACCAAATATCACTTTAAAGTTACAGTCTAAAACAGAAGTGATGTTGCAAAAAGAAAAAAACAGAACCCAGAGATACAAGCATTAAGAAAGCAAAATGAGAGATGAAATCAAATAAAAAACTATCTCTCATTCATAGCCGTAGTTCTCAGAAAACATAAAGTAATGGTGTGGTGAGCAGACAAGACTGTGGGTTCTTTGTGCTATGACCCATTCACCTGCACAACTACTAACTGGTCATAATGATCTCATTATATTACCAAAGGCTGAAAATAAAATGTTGCTTATTATATAATACACCATTCAATAGAATAATGCATAACTTAGTGAATAAGATTTTCCCTCCCTTTTAGTTTAGTTTTAAGTTATATCATTTTCTCCTTCCTTTCCTCCTTCCAATGTCTCCTAAATATCCCTCCTTGTTCTCTTTAAATTGCACAGCCTCGTGTTTTACTGTTATTACATTTATAAATGCATATGATTTTGTGTATAATTATGCATACATATCCATCCCTAAATACAGCCTGTCATTCTGTATAAAGTTACTCATATGTATGTTTTCAGGAATGACCACTTGGGGTTGGTTAACCAGATTATATACTCTTTCAAGGAGAGGTCTATTTCTCCCACTCTCAGTATTCTTTCTTTGTTTTAGCTCCCTGCATAGGGTTGAGGTGTCATGGTTCCCCCCACCCACTTCGACACATTATTATTGTTGTCCTTGTTCCCCTCATGTTTAAGAGGTAAAAGCTACACTCAGTCTCATCAACATGACTTCTGCATGCTGGCTTTTGAAAAGCTCTGTAGCAACCTGGTGATGCTTTCTGCCTATACCCTGGATCTCATGAGCACTTTGGTGGCATATAGGCTCTGAGGTCCTTGTCCTTGGATTTGTTTCTAGTAATGGGTCATCACTGAGGAATGATTAAGCTTATATCATATATGTATGAAATTCACAAACTGATAATTATATATTGGGTTTCCATCTAAAATGTTTAATAAAATATATATGTAATTGTGTACATAATTAGAGATATTTATATGAGAAATATGATAGGAAAAAGTTTCAGTCTTGACAATTTCATTTTTCTGAAATGTCTCCTCAGTGAATTAAGTCCCGCGTCTCTTCTAAGACTCATGCTCATTAGTAGGCATTCCCCTTTGCAGAGTGCTGTGAAACAGGGAATATACCCAGGACTAAATTTACAAAGGGTGCACTGCTTCATACTATGACTAAGAAGAAACAACACTGCTTTACAATATGACTGAGATGAAACAACTTTTGGACTCACAATAATAAACTGCTTCTATTCAGCTATTTTCCATAAGAAATTCAAATCAAATTATGCTAAACAGACATTAGTACTGAACACTTCAGAGGAATTATTTGATTTTTATTTACAGTAAATCCAAGTCTTGATAAAAGCCATTAATTAAGGTATCTTTTATCTCAGTGGGGAAAACAGAAACTGGAGCCCTTGAACTTCAATTAACCTTCAAGAACAGTGTTTCTCAACCTTCTTAATGCTGTGACTTTTTCCTCCAGTTCCTGTGTTATGGTGAGCCTCCAACCATAAAATTATTTTTGTTGCTGCTCCATGGCTGTAATTTTGCTACTGTTAAAAAATGTAATGAAAATATCTGTGTTTTCTGAGTCTTAGGGTAACCCTTGTTAGAGGGTTGTTTGATCCCATGGGGTCTATAACCCACAGGTTAAGAATCTCTGTTCTAGAGGGTGTTTATAAAATCAACTTGAAATCTTCTAGCAAGATGAGGGTGAGCACATCATATATCAAACACCCAGAAAAACTAACACAATGGTACTTGATATAGTGCTTTTTTTTTCACTATAGCTAAAATAACCTTGTTCTTGTCCAGCTGTAACCACAAATGTGTATAGTAGATAATGCTGGCCTTTCCACTTCTAGCTCTAAGCTCTACTACATAATATATTTTTAATTTGCTTTAATTTTTCAAGAAGAGACCACCACTCTTCTATTATAGTTCATCAGTATAAAGTCATTCATTATAGCAAACTGAATTATTTTCTAGGTGTGCAAATTCCCATGTTTCTATTGTTTTAAATACTTTATAAACTTGCAGTTCTGGAGATCAGAATCTTGCAATCAATTTTAGTGGGCTAAATGAAGGTGGCAGTAAGCCTAGGCGATTTTCTGGGGTTCAAATGGGGTCACTTTTTCCCATACTCCTTCCTTCTTCTTACTATATTTATGGTTATGCCTCCTTAATTTATCTCTAAAACCAGACTTCAATTTCCATCACCACAGTTCTGTCTTTTCTCAGCCAGACCTCTAGAGCCTTTCTGTGGACCACCGTGATACCACAGGCCCACCAACGCAATCCACAATACTCTATCCATTACAAGATCCTTAAACTAATCACCTCAAGTTTCTTTTGTAGAAACCTTAACAAGTTTAGAGAAATAGTATGGCCATTTCTTGGAAGCTATTTATTCAGTTCTATTGTGGTTCTCCAAAATTCATATCCTTCACATATGTGAAAATCAAATATTTCACTGTATTCCCATGTCATCTATAGCCTCAGTTCATTATAAAGTCAATTCAAAGTAAAAACTGTTTTGTTTCTGTTGTTGTTGTTATTGTTTTGTTTTGTTTTTGGTAGTTTCTGTTCTGGCTAGTATGAAGTCAGCTACTAGACAAAAGTTAGAGGCATTTTAAAAGTAGGAACCTCTGTTGTGAAAATGTCTCCAATAGGTTGACCCATGGCAAGCCTGTAGTACATTTTCATGGTTGATAATTGATTTGGGCACATCCAGCTCATTGTGGACAATGTCACTCTTGCCCCCCTTAGTCCTGAGTGTTATAAGAAAGCATGCAAGGTATGAGAAGCAAGCCATAAGCTCACTCCTGCAGAGCCTCTGTCTGTAAAATGGAATAAACCCCTTTTCCCCTTAGTTGAATTTGATCGTGGTGATTTATCACAGCAGCAGACCCTAAACTAAGACAAAGTACATTTTCAGGCCCCAAATTTCCTCCAAAAGTCAGGTGTGGGTGAGATTTTAAGTGCATGGAATTCTATGGAAAATTTGCTTTAGTTATATGGACGTGTAAAATTAGAGAAAAATAGCATACCTCCCAAACTCAATGATGGCAGAGTTTGGGAATGTAAAGGAAGGAAAATTGAAAGAAGAATGGAATCACTGGTCCTAAACAAGTATAATTCAAACTGAGGAAACTTCATTAGGCTTCAGTGACAGAGAATGATATCTTGAAGTATTCACGTTTACCCACCAGGTCCTTATATCAGCTGCAGACACCTTCCCAAATCACGGAGTGAAAAGAATACTGGGTAGAATGTGCTTCCAGATTGAAAGAATATAGATATATTGGCTCTCCCTTAATAATAATGAAATAATTCCTTTAATAAAAATATTCTCATGTTACATCATACCCATTGAAAGAAGTAATTCAAGGGATTATAACATAAAAAGGACTCTAGCATTACAAGTGTAATATCAAAGCAACAGCACCAAACTATCATTTAAATATTGGAGTGCTGTCATAAAAAATTATCACTTTAATTTAGCTAAGAATATTTTGCAAAAAATGGAGAACTTGAATGTTGTTTTACTTCTGAGATAGATACAATGATTACTTCAGGATAATATGGCTTGTGTAATGACAAATGTAATTTAGAAAGTTCACAAAACTTCATAGATAAAGAAAATTAAACGTATGTGACCTCAAATTCTAAACATTTAAATTTACTGAAGCACTGCTAAGGTCCAATGGTGTTGTTTAGGCCCACATTTGTGTTTTATACAACTTCACTGAAAATCTGTAAGATTCAGAGGTTGATAGAAACTATATTGTTAAAAAAATATAAAAGTCAGCAATTTGCTTCAATATTTACTCAATACAAATCTTGTAGCAAAAATCCAAATGAATATGAAGAATGAATTGCTTACTTTATAAATAAAGATTGTCACTGGAAAAAAAAATGTGTTGTCTTTAGAGTGTGAGCTATTAAGTTCTCTAATTTAACAAGACAACTCCCAAGCAGAGGGAAAAACTTGGCTAGATGAGATCTGAGATCTGAACGGCCAAAAAAAAATTTTTAAACACAATTTTCATATTTAAACACAATAATATAAGGCAGACTCACATCTTGCCAATTTTGATAAATTATTACAAAGTCATGAGGACTATTGTGCATTAAATGAGAATAATTTTCATAGACTCATATTTCCCAATATTTGACCCTCAGATAGTGAAACTGTTTGGGAAGGATTAGAAGGTGAAGCATGATGAGAGGAGATGTGTCATTGGGAGGAAGTTTCAAGGTTTCCAAAGCCTATGCCATTCTCATTCTCTCTGCCTGGTGCCTGTGAATCATTAAATAGTCTCTCAGCTACTGCTTTCATACCTGCCTGCCCTTGCCATGCCTCTCACCATGATAATCACAAACTCTAACCCTGTGGAACGTGTGTTTAAATTAAATGATTTTTTTTTTATAAGTTGCCTTGGTCATAGTGTTTTGTCACAGCAATAAAAAAAAGCATCTAAGGCTGCTATCAAAAATGAAGCATGGATTAGTCTACTTACTTTCTTTAAATCTTGCATCATGGGATCAACATCCAGACTTGACAAATTTTTCAGCTAAGAAATTTAGTACATTATATTAAAAGATGTTGTTTAGACAACCTTCAGAGGTTAGAAATAGAAATGTGTCATCAAGAGCAAAACAGACAACTTCAAAAGGGAGGGATGCAAGATAATTTTAACATAACCACTTACCCTCTCAAAATGAACATGTATTAAATTTACTTTATAAGAAGTCTGAAGCTGGGAGGAGGATGTAGGAGGGATACAGTGGAAGAGAATCATGGTATACAGAAACTACTGATTTTTATTAACTTGAATTTTTAACTTTACCACAACTTTGTTGTAATTGTTGATTATTTAAGGAAGTCTTCTAGTGAAACATTTGGGATCTCATATATATAATGCAATATCATGGGTAAGTAGACATTACTTGACTTCTTAGAATAAGAGGATGATCGTGGGTATGAATATGATCAAATCAATTACATCTGTGCATGAAATAAAGAATCAATATAGATGTCTCTTTGAAAACTGAAGGGATCTGCAAAAGACCTCGGTTGCATTCCTTCCTACTTCCTGTTTTGATTGGCAGTAACAGCTTTGTTCAGTACTATATTCTCAGTCAGCAGTCTTTCTCCCTGTGATATACTGAAAATCACACTGTTCCTTCCTGGCTTGCTAGGTTTCCACTGAGCAGTCAGCTGTACCAAGACACCCAAATGTGCTATTGTTTGCTCTTGAATCCCCTCTGTAGCTCTCACTGAATAATGCTTGGATTGTAATCTCTTGGGTTAGGCTTACATGAGTTCAGTCTGGTGACCTCCGAACTTCTTTACCTACATATTTCTATCATTGTCTAAGCTTACAAAGTTTTCTATTATTTTCTTCTTCAAACCATCTTTCTACCCTCACTGCCTTATTAGACTTCCTTGAGTGCCCATAACCTGACTATCTGTTGCCTCAATGACTATTCTTCACTTTTGTCTGTTTTTTCCTCATTTGTACATTTGCAATCTATCTTCAAGCATAGAAGTTCACTATTGTATTTCATCTACCCTGTTACTGAACTTTACCACATTTTTAACTTTGTGTATGTTTCAAGGCATGGATTTCTGTTTAAAATTTTAATACTGCTTCCAACTTTAAAGTTTTTCTCTCAGAATACAGAATAATTTCTCACTTCTTCTTGGCTCACTGAATTTTCTTAAAACAATTGTTTGAAATCATCCCATTGAGAATCTTTTCCTACTGGTTTGTATATGGTTATTTCCTGGCACCTTACTTTGATGATGTAATTAGGTGATGTTATGGTGTGCTTGAAGGTCCCAATTCTTGTTGGTGTGCAGTATAATTAATATATTATAGGATTAGGATTTTTCTTCTTTACCTTTCTTTGTTGGTTTTCTGACTTTTTACTGTTCTAATCAGGCTGATTATTACTTTTTAGCCTATAACCAATTCATCATTTTTGCATCAGATGGCACCTACTAAGTCTAAATATTCTGAAAGTATAATGTGGGATTGTTCTTATTGTTTTCCTTTGGAGCACAATTTAACACAGATTTTTGTTCAATTCTTCAGTTGATGTATTTTTCAGCATGAACTTGAACAGTACCTTAAATGGTCAGTTAGTCCTTACAAGGCTACTCATTCATCCTGAGTTCACACAGATGTTTTGTGTGCAGTCATTGACAGGCTCTTAACAGAATAACCAAGGAAGAACCGACCATAGCTCACATCCCGCACCTGTGGCCACTAATGTCCTAAAGCTAGGTCACATTTTGAGCTTACAGGCACTCAAGAATTTTAAGAGAATGGCTCATAGTTCCTCCCTATAGGACAGTGAGTGTCCTAAGTCCAGCAATCACTAATACATGATGATGGCTAGGTAATGAGCATCATACATTGGCACTAAGTGTCCATCACTAAAACCAGGGCTATTAAAGAAGTCCCAGTTATCCAACAAATCAGAATTTCCAGGCTATGGGATCATCCCAGTGACAAAGATACCACCCTGACACTAAATTCTAAGGCAAAGTTCTATGCTCAAACCTCTATTCTATCCCAGTGAATGTAGTCTTGATTTACACTGTGTGGCAAAAGGAATCCTATTGGTTGAGGCAACCTCTTGGGCACTAGCACTGTCACTACTCTGGATCATGCTCTAGTCTCACAGGCCATGTCTCAGTCAAAGTGATACAAGTCAACATACAGGTATATCCCACTAGACTATAGGTCAGTCTCTTCTTGGCCTTGACGTAGGTATCAAAGCTCTATTTGAATACAGTAGCTTGATGTACTACTCCAGTTGAATTTGAATGTTATAAACAGTTTCCACAAGACTAAGGTTGATACTCTACTCAACATGTGAGACTCATAGCCACAGTCATACAGTATAGAGAAAAGGATATGTCCAGTCATTATCACCCCAGAATGACAAGGATTCAGAATGACACTTACTTATCTGTCCCATTGACACACAGATCCCAGTCTGGTACTGGGTAGGTTCAAGGCCCTATCTGCCAGATCTGGATTTTAATCTTATGACTAGTGTTGTATTTTACCATTGTATACATGGCATTGAAGACTAAAACAAATTCTCACGTTTCAATTCATACCCTGTTTTCTAGGCTAAAACATTTTTGCTTTCCTATCATCATCCCCAAGGAATATAGTGAACAGTTATCTCTTTGCCAGTTAGATGTTGAAGTCCAGCAGGTCAGATACATGCACTGGACTGGAGGTAAGTATTACAAAGCTCTGCTCAGCCATCACCCTCAAAGCTGGTTGGACTTGGGGATGATGGGGAACAATAGCAGTTATTCACTTCCTGCCTCTTTCCTTGAGTGTTGGGTGTTTTCTTTTTATTATACTAAAAATGTAGCATTGTGTTCTCTCACCTGCATTGAGTCCTCTTGTAAAAGAAGTTTGCTGTGTGAACAGCTGTTCACACTTTGTGCCTCTGGAGAGAAAAAAAACTCAGAGTACCTTTCTTAGCCACTGACCACTTGAAGAAATAGTTTTAATGATAGAAGTAAAAAAAGAAAAAAGTCAGATGTGTTTATTCAAAAGTAAGGAAGTAAGGTATGTTTCAATGTGTGTACTAATATAGGGTATAAAGTAATAATCTGTGGACTAGAGAGATGGTTCAGTTGCTAGGAGTACCAGCTGCTCTTGTAGAAGTCCTGAATTTAATTCCCAGTAACCACATGGTGGCTCACATTTATCTGTAATGAGATCTGGTGCCCTCTTCTGTTATGCATGAATACATGCAGGCAGAATACTGTATATATAATAAATAAATCTTTAACAATAATAACCTATTCAGTATATACAATGTATATTGTTCAATTTCATTGGCATACATTCTTATTATTTTGTACTATTTCATTTTTTCTTGCATAGAATAACTACCTGATATTATTAATGAAATTTAATTCTATCTTATATATTCCTAAACATGAAATGATATAGAGAGTTGTTCAATGTACTCACTGCTCTTGCAGTACTTCGGGTTCAGATTCCAGCCAGATTCCACATTAGGAAGTTTACAACTACCTGAACCTCCACTTGTAGAGCATCTGATGCCCTCTTCTGTCATTTTAGGACACCAGGCATACATATGGTGCACATGCTTTCATATAGATGCTAGTACATACACATAAAATAAAAATAAAATAATCATTGAAAAGTAAAAATGAACAAAATATTAACAATATAGTACATAATTTAGTATATCTTATGATAGTTCAGAAGTTAAAAATCCTAACCCATATGTTTAAATTGCAATTTGACTGTTTATAACACTAATTAATTATTAAAAATACCCTCCAAAAGTTTTATACATAATCTAGTACAGTATTTCCCAGTGAAAGATCTAGAAAAGAACCAAGTACAGATTGCCATATTTGACAGGCTGTTAGAGAACTATTTTATCTTCTCTTCTTTTGGGTCCTTTAATATTCACAATACAGTGTCCTTGGGGCAGGAAGACCTCCTACTTAATTAAAAAAATATTAGAGTTCTTTGCAGGAAGAGTTTATAGTACAATTGGGAAGAGGTATTACTGATCTATGTAATTCAAAAAGACAGACCCAAAGGGAATAGGAGTCATAGGAAGAAAAGAACAGAATAGTCCATTTGTGGTGAAAAGACAAATAAATGGAGTAGAAAATACTGATGCAATTTTCATAGACAAATAGCAGCATCAAAAATGATGTACTAACATTTGAGAAGAAAATGTTCACATGTGACTGATACCAAAAAATTAGCAAACTTAAACACTCAAATTTTCCATAAACATCTTTTTACATTAGGTTAATCTGAATTGAGCTATAGCAAAATCACATCTCTTTCAGTGAGAACTACCATTAAGGTACTCTGCAGTGGGGAGAAGAGCATTCATTACTCTCTTTCAGTTAGTCCCATGATCTTCATAGATTTACTAGACTCAAAATATAATATTTTAAGGCTGTTCTAATCTATCGAAGCAAGGAAACTGTTATGTAAAAGTTTCCACTAACCAATGTGAAACAACACCAAAAAAAAAATCATAGTTAAAACGCAATTGTGATTCAGAAACTATGCACATATAGTCAAAGCTGCCACATGAGCACTGTTATTGACCTCCCACATCCATCTGCACACCGCTGTGTTCTGAGCAAACAAAACTTCTGTAATGCAAGAAGCACAAGAAGCCATGCCCCCAGCAGTGGATTACTGTACTTAGAGTGCTATCTCTGAGAATTCAACACGCAGGAGTCCATTTGTCTCCTCTCAATCTGAGGTGACAGATGTGATTTTGCATTACCATAAATTTCTTAGTGTAGACAGGAATACATATAAACTGTTACTTGTTCCCTTACCTAGAGCCACTTAAATTGAGAAGGGTGGTTGAGGTTTAATATGCACAATTACATTGTATATGCTATATATATTTAATATATTTAGTCCATATTATAATTATATAATATATAGTATATGTTATACACAAATATAATATATAGTATACACTACATCATACTCTGTATACTTATTACATTTTATATATTATATATAAGACAGAATAAGAATGCATGTGTGGTATGAATGGCAAAACATGGAGTATGATCTAGAATATGTCATACAACAGGTATAATGTTATCTTCCTACAATCCCAGCATGAGAGAGGAGAAACATGTAGTTAATGCCAGCCAGGGTTACAGAGTGAGAGACTCTGTCTTAAAAGAAAAACTATAAAAGAAAAGAAAAACATGAGAATGTGTTGAATTAAGAAAAAGTAGGTGGGCTGAAGATGTACCACTCAGGTGGTACAGTCTTTGCCTAATATGTATGAAGCCCTGTGTTCCATCAAGAGTACTCCATAAACTGTCCATAGTGACACATACAAAATCTCAGTACTTTAGAGTTAGATCAGGGGTTCAAGAGTTCAAAGGCATCCCAACTAAAAGAAGAGTTTCATGCCATCTGTGGAAGTGTGATTCTCTGTCACCACAACCAACGAACAACCAAAAATTGAGGAGTATAAGAGCCAGATGGGATGGAGGACACCAAAATAAAAAAAAAAAAAAGGCCCTTTATCAGCATGAGCAGAGTGGATATGAACATACAAATGCAGAGACTGAAGTGGATACACAAGGCTCACACAGATCCGTACCAAGTCCTCTGCACTTATAGTATGGTTTCCAGTCTAGTGGTTTCATGGGATTTCTTAGTGGGGTCTCTGATTCTTATGTCTTCTATTGGGCTCTTTTCCTTCCTTTGGTTTGTATGTTTAACTTCAATGAGATAGTTTTTCTGTTATTATATTTTATTTTGTTATATTATTTGAAAGGAAAGAAGGAAGGAGGGAGGGAGGGAGGAAAACTCAGCCTCTATGGTAAAGGTTAACAGGTGACCTGTCTGTCATACCTGATAGAAGAGAGAAAATTAGTTTTCTCCAACCAAAGATACTGGGTACACTAACTACTCCAGGGTAAGGCCATGTTCATGAGTAGGTGACCAAATATAATAAACAGCACAGTTATTTTGTATGTTTTTATTGAGTTATACTTGCTTGGTTTTTGGTTTGTTTGCTGCCGGTGTTTTGTTTTTCCCCTTTTGGGTGGTAGTTTATTTTGTTTTCTTGGATTTAACAGGATTGTTGTTGCACTGGGTTTTGTTTCTCTTTTAAGAAAGAACTTAAAGTTGGGTGAAGAAGTAAGAAGGGGAATCTGGAGGGACTTTGGGGAAGAGAAGAATATGATCAAAATCTATTTAAATTTAAAATGTGCTTCAAATAACAAAAACTATAATAAAAAACCGAAGTATCAACAACAGAAATGAATTCACTTATGAATTTTCTCAATGCCCAATCTTTGCTTCCGATATGGCACTTTCTCTCTCAGATGTCAGCACCACAGCTCATTTTCTTTGAAGGTCATGGAAAATGTGGAAGATCTGACTTGTGCATTTTATTCAGGACCTGGAAAGGAATAAGCTGAGAGAGTGAAGACAAGGACATAGCAACATTTCTTGGGAGCTATGGAAGTAATTGAAAATAGGTTGTGTTTATCTTGGGAATGCTCCAAATATGATACACATAAGTACAGTTGAGCTGAGAGCTCTGCTTATAGCCCAGGTCAGACAGAAATTGCTTTAGCAAAAATTGTGGGTGTTGAATCTCCATTAATGTTGGAGAAAGTAGAGGGAAGAAAAAAATTTTTTTTGACAAGTGGAGATGATTTCTTCCTTCCTTCCTTCCTTCTTTCCTTTCTTTTCTTTCTATTTTGGGAAAAGTGATGAGCCACAGATGGTAATTTCTGGAAATGGAAAGATCAGGATAATCTGTATGAAGAGCAATTGCTTCACTAGCTAATTTCTTCTATATCTTTCTGGCTCTTTACTATTGGATCACAAATTTTGCACAAGCAACACACAAGTTTGTCCCCATCACTGGAACAAATCTAGCTGAATAATTATGCATTTGAGCATCATCACCATCTTCTACTGGGGCTTGGAGATTATTAATGGAGTGTGGGAAATATTTTGCTGATATCTTCTCCTCTTTATCATTGTCTGGTATATACCTCAGAATTCTGTCATGAATTCTCTTTGAAACAGCTTACATATCTCTCAGAATAGGACTGTTTCCAAAACCTCTCCTCATTGAATTGTATTCATTTTTAAATATTTATTTATTTTATATTCCTCACCAATGTTCTCACTCTCAGTCCCTACTTCCTATCCCCCCACACTCTGTTACCTACATCAACTTGTCCTAGGTTTCTGTTTAGGAAAGGGCAGGTCCCCCTTGAAGACTGTATCAATAAAACATGACATATCAAGTTTCAGTAATACTAAGCACTTCCCCATGTATTAAGGCTTGACAAGGTGACCCAGTATGAGAAGTAGGGTTCCCAAAAGCCAGTCTGAGTCAGAGACAGCCCATTTTCTCACTTTTAGGAGTCCTACAAGAAGACCAAGCTACACAACACATATGTGCAGAGTCCCTAGGTCAGTCCTATGCCAGCTCCCTTCTTGTCGGTTCATTCTCTCTTAATAATTCTCCTATTGGCTGTTACTGAAGGTGAGTAGACTTTGCTCATTATAACACTTGTTTCTGACCAGAATTTTTTGTGAGTAGGCCTATTTTATAAAGCCACCATGTAATTGTACTTCACTGCACTCTCCCTTCAGATCTCTTACTTCCAGCCCCAGTGTTTCCCTGCATCTCTCATTTCCAGGTCATTCTCAAGGTCTGAATATACAGGATGGCTCTTTAGTAAGTTCACAAGCATCTGGTCAGCCTCATTAGATGTTAGCTGCATCAGCAAGCTAAAAAGTTCACCTCTTTCATTGCACTGTTTTTAGGATAGCTGTTCCCTACAGAAACTCTCAGGTTCTCAGAATGACCCTGAAGAAACAATAAAACAATGTGATTGACAACAACCTGAGTCATACCTGTGGATGCTTCAATTACATTTTGTTTTATTATTTTTTTCAGATTACTCTTTTGCGATACTACTGATGTCTAAGCATCTGTACTTCTTATTTGACTTGCAAAAAAAAAAAAAAAAAAAAAGATCATACTGAATACACAAAAACTTTCGCCCAGCAGTTTGAGCTATGGGGAAAAATATTCTAAGGTTTGGCCTCATCATGAAAAATATGCATGGCACACCAGAATCGCAGGTCTCAGTCTACAAGATGTTCTTTTATAATTTTCTGTCTCTGTCTCTCTGTCTATCCCCCACCTCGTGTGTGTGTGTGTGTGTGTGTGTGTGTGTGTGTGTGTGTGTGTGTCCCTCCCTCTCACCAGATTGTGACTTCTTCCTGTCAGCCAAGAACTGATATGTTCTTGGAAAAGTGTCTTCCAAATTTTAAACAGAAGATAAAAACATCATTTGCACTCCAGAAAATTATCCGGTCCACAAAAAAAAAAAAAAAAAAAAAAAGGATGAAATTTTCCCTCAGGGGTCAAGATCTCCATGTCCTCCAATTGAAATGGCTGGAGTCCAATTTGCCAAATGCTACCTTGGGTTTAATGAGGGAGTTCTCTTCTTGGGTCTGGAGAACCACTCCTCTTACTATAGAACATAAGTTCTCAAATCTGGCTGCACAGTGAATCATCTGCTGAGCACTTATCACATCCTTCCAAAGTGTGAATGTTATCCTCAGGGGGCTTCCATTGAACTGACCCAAAAAGAAGCCTGGACTGAGGTTATTTTTTTCAGTTTCACAGCCAACAATGAAAATTATAGATCCAGGATCAGTTTGTCTTTGCTTTTCCTCTATATTGGGCTCAGAATCTTGTCTGGAATGCAGTATTTATCACTATCCCCTCTAATTCTGAACAAGCTGAAACGAATGATAAACTTGAGGAGACCCAGAAGATAAATTAGAGTGTAACCATCTTTTGCCTTTTGAGCTTCAGGAGCCTTCCTAGAGACTGCCTCAGTCTCCCAACCGCTGGTACTTAAGAACAGATGGCTTGTCTTCACAAAACATTTTCTATTTTTAACTCACCTCATGATTTGAGGCAAGAGTCTTCTCCCAGAATGTGCAGAATCCTTCAGGAGATTTCAAGGCAAACTTAATCCTGTCAGGTAAAGCAGACGCCACCCTTATCTGCAAGTGATGTGGAGCTATTCAACCCTGCTTCATTTTGTGAGAGCTATATATCTCATTATTTTACATCCTTCAGCAAATGCAGGATTTCATTTTATAATGCTTCCAAAGGTCTCCTCCCAATAGAATGTGCCTTTTAAAAATGAACGCTACTGACAGGAAAACTGTTTCTCTGCCCAATGACACCTGCTTTTAAAAAATATTCAATATTTATTTTATGTTTTTATTCAAGTTTTGCTCTTTAGGAAATGCCACTGGTGATATAATAAATGCTATCCCATTAAGTGACATATTTTCCTTTCAAATATCCTTCAATGCTGTCATGAAATAAAATCAAATTTCAAGTGCATCATCTGGATTCTGTCAACTTAAAAAAAAATAAAACATTTTAATACTTTCTGAAGAAGTTTGGTAGTGATTTACATTAACTAGTTTTCTCCTTTTCCAAACAAAATATGTCTACAATGCTATCAAAGATAAATGCAGATAAATTAACAGAAACTTTTCTTCAGCCAGGGAATGGGTATATTTAAAATGAAATATGCAAGTTTACCGATGACTTAAGTGCAAGGTTTTGCAATAAGTTTTTTGTTAATATTAAGCATAAATCTTGTAATTAATAAAGGAGATAGTGTTGAGTCGGATAGTTTCATTTACTCATGGGTTTGTGTTTGGTGTGTGTGTGTGTGTGTGTGTGTGTGTGTGTGTGAAGTACTCGTGAGTGCCAGAAGTCAACGCTCAATAATATCCTCTATTGTTCTTCACCTTTCTTTTAAATGATTCACTTATTTTAATGTGGCTCACACACACACACACACACACACACACACACACACACACACACACACACACACCTATGTGCACCACATACATTGCAGGACCCTAAGGACTGAAAAGTGGGTTCAGATTCCCTGTAATTGGATGTGTTACAAATGGTTAAGAGCTACAATATGGGTGCTGGGAACTGAAGCCTGGTCCTCCGCAAGAACAGTACATATTCTTAATCACTGTATTTTTTTTTTTTAAACAGAGTTTGTCAGTGATCCTAGAGCTCATCCATCCAGTTAGACAGACTGGTAAGTCAGCTGCAGAAATCCACCTGTCTCTGACTCCCCAGCCTCGAATTAAGGACACTCCAACACTCCATCACAACTAGCTTTGGGGACCCTCTGTTTCTTCTGTTTGCTCAGCAAGCACTTTACCACCTGAGGTATCTCTGAGGCCCCTTGACTTTATTATCTTTCTTATTGTCATGGGGATGAGTCTCACAATGGGATAAGGACTGAAATAGGAAGTAGCCTGTGCTTTGCAGTTTGATGTTTATTAGAGAAACTCTATGAGATTGTCATGTGAGCTAACACACTGCCTCCCCTACAAGATCTTACCCAGATCTGATTTTACACACTGAAGCTTCATTATATTACTCTGCTCAATTAATTCAACATCTGATTTTATAAGATTTTTCGCAACTGACAAAATCAAATGGTTCCTTTAATGGGATAATAAACCTAATTTAATTTTACATGTATTATTCCGTTTATGTGAGTAATTATATATCCAAGTCCAGGAATGGCATATTGTTTCTCAGATGTTAATGAAGGCAGTGGCTTCCCACTGTATCTTTTAATGCCCTCTCTTGGCAGAAGCAAATAAATACAATAAAGTGCAGTGCATCTTCCTAGCAGTGAGGACTCCTGTTCTAACAGTGGTCTCCGAGGTCAGCGATTTCATTCCATTTAACCTCAAGTTCACACCCTGTGAGATGAGTGTTAGACAGTCAGCAGTGTTTAAAACTGTACCCTTGGAGCCTTCAGATAATAAAAGCGTAACTAGGCTATATGCTCTAGACAGTACTTACACAGGTCCACTTCATCAGACCCCACTTCTCTTTCATCTGTTTAGTAATTGAGCTAATTTTAGTTGGGGGAAAAAAGGAGGATTCAGTTTTAAAACTTGAGTCCATGAATTTAAAAAAAGGGTGTCTACTGGGGCAAGAGTTATACTGGGAGGGTCTGAAGAAAAGGGAAGGGAGAAGTGATGTAATTATATTATAATTTCAAAAGATAAACACATAATCTTTTTTTCAAAATTGCTATTAGAATAGATCAGCATTTTGTTCTGATTCAAGTAGTAGTTTCCTTTACAATTGGAGTTCAACTCCTGTATGATACATCCTAAGGCTAAGGGAAGTAAAACTTGATGTCAACAGAAGATATTGTCTCAAACTTAATATTAAATGATAACTGCATATGGAGAGTTATAGTTTAAGACCATCAGTCCCATTTTTAATCTCTTTTGGTGCTTCACAATTATTGGGAAAGCTTTTAATACCTGGCAATACCCCATGTATCTAGAGCCAGGATCTGG
Organism: Sigmodon hispidus; assembly: GCA_004025045.1. NCBI lineage: Eukaryota > Metazoa > Chordata > Mammalia > Rodentia > Cricetidae > Sigmodon > Sigmodon hispidus. The sequence goes on along the minus strand of PVIH01011668.1, from coordinate 17,828 downwards.
GGAAAAGGGAGATGGATGTGTTAGTGTACATTTTGCCAACATATTCTCAAGCTATTCTGCTGTTCATTCAAAACTAAGAACATTTATTTGCATTGTTTTTCTTTTAATGTTTTCACATCTCATTCTTCAATTTAATTTTCCAATATAAAATTAATACTGCTTCAACCTGCCTTATGTGAAAATCATGCTCCCAAATCTGAAATTTAAATACACACAGGACACAAATTTAAAAAATTAGTTCTCATAGAGCAGGTTGTAGTCATAATGCAGACAAAGTAAATTTATTGGGTAAAATTACCTTGTTTATGTGTTCATGGTATGCATGAAATGTAAATCAATTTCATGTTTAGGCTTGACTCCCATCCCAAAGTTACTTCATTAATATTCTGACATTCCAAGACTCCAAAGTATACCTATGATATAGATGTAAATCTCGTGTGGTGCAAAGCATTTCAGATATGAGACAGTCAACTGGGTTTGGTGTCTGCAGTATTCTAGTAAGGTGAGTCTAAGAAAAAAAAAATTTTTCACCTTTCCTTTTTTCAAAAAGAATTATCAATGCAGTGGTGCACAAAATGGCCTAATGAGGCACCAGGAGAGCTTAGGAACCTAGCTGAACTCCATCAGCATCTACAGAAGAATGATTCTGCTAGACTGGAGAAGACATAAGCGGGATCCCCACTGTGTATCTCCTTCAACTGTAGTCTACATCAATTAGCAAAGCCACTCAAGGCGCAGTGTAGAGAATCAACTTGTTTTCACTGCATCACTTCATCACTGCAAGCAGCATGAAAAAGAAAGGGGGGAATCAAAGGACCCAGGTACCATGGTGGGGGGAGTTCAAAGGATCTGTGTACCATTTGCCTTACTTGGAGTATTTTCCATAAACATAAATTGATGTTTATAAATAGTTGTATTTCTTACTGAATTTGTATGTAGAAAATCGGGACATGTATCAATCGCTTTTAGGGCAGACATCCTGCACTATGAGCTGCAGTGCAATCTATGGTCATCAAGGCCTTGTCTTGAATAGACTTCCAAGCTTTTCTTGGTGTATTTTGGTCAAAGGAAAGCTGTGCGACAAACACATCAGTATCTCTGCAATTGTGGTATTTTTATTTCACAGCTTGGTTTTGTTATTTCCTAGTAATGTGGCTTTTGGAAGCTCTACAACCCTTCTAGCCCTTAGAATCCTGACTCAAAAGCTATGAATAGAAAGCTAGTTACAGTTCTTCCCATTGCTACACTAGTCCTTCCTGTAGACCTGGGGTGATACCTTCAAAACAATGCAGTAAACTCAATGTATATTTACCAACACATAGGTAAGGTCACATTGTTGGTGACATGCAAAAAGGAAGGTGGTGGCCATGCATTCATCTTAAGAAAGCAAGAAAGATAAGTAATTGTAAATGATACGCTAACTGCTGTTAAATAATAAATAATCTTATTAAGGTGTTGGATGCAGTTACTAAAGGAAAAACTTGATGAGGAGGGTGGAGGTGGAGTGTTGTCTTGAATGGCAGAGTTGGAAGTAAACTGATAGAGGGAAAGCAGTTTAGGAAAATAGGCACAGTCCAACAGAGGCTGGGAGAGTGCAGGTTCCTCATGGAGACCGGCACTGAGGCAAGGTGGAAAGCACCAATATTCTCCACTTCCTCTTCCGAAGCATCACTGGCTTCACTGTGGTAAAGACTAAATGAGATGACTGCTTCTCGGCATTTAGGGACTTGCTATCACTATGGTGTCTGATGTGATACCGAGGACACTGCTGATGATCCAGAAGATAGTGCTCAAAACACAAACTAAAAAAAGGACTCACTGGCCTTCAGGAGATTTTCGAATATGTTAGAAAAGTTTGAGATTCAACCTAGATATCCCTCAACTGAAGAAAGGATTAACAAACTGTGGTACGTATACACAATGGAGTACTACTCAACAGTAAGAAAAAATGATATCCTAAAATTCACAGGCAAATAGATATGGATTTGGAGAATATCCTCCTGAGAGAGGTATCACAAACCCAGAAAGATAAGCAGGGGATATAGTCAGTCATTAGTGGACTTTAAACAAAAAGCAAACAACACCTAAGCTGCAAAACACAACCACTGAACAGCTTGGAATCTGAAGCACCTTGGTCTGGCACTCTGGAGCCCATTCTGTCCAGAGGTACACTTAACCCAGTCTTATTAGGATGAGGAAATCAGACTTGCCTGGAGTGAATGCAGAACTAATTCACCTTGGGACCTCTTTCCCTTCCTGGGGAGATGATGGGGGCATGTGGAGAAGAGAGACTGACTAGGAGGGGTCAGAAGGGGAAGGAAGTTTGAACAAGAGGATACATGGATACAAAATGAGACTTTATTTTATTAAAAAAATAAGTTTGTGAACTGAAGTGCAGGGAGCAAGCAAAGCACTAGGTGAATGTGAACACTCACAGTGCTGGATCCATAGGAATCTGATAAAAGCCTTCCCCAGAGGGAATTGGCAAAGACTTCTTGTCTAGTCCTGGTGTAGATATTGCTAGTTTGTAAAGAAAATGACCATTGTAGCTTTCTTCACCTGCCCCCAAAGTTTAGGCCTGAATACCTCTCCCCAACAAAGACTGCTCCTACTGAGATTAGCTAAAGCAACCTCCTGAGTTCAGCTGTATGCAATAGCCCTGCACCTCTCTATTCAACTGTACATAATAAACACCCTGAGCCTCCAGGATTCTGGGGCTTTTCGGTCCAGCCTACTCTGTCCCAGCTTTTCTATGTTCCTGTGTCTGTCCATTATCATTTCCTTGTCATCCCAGTCAGGTTAATCATTGGAGCAGTTCCGGATGCAGCAAGAAAGGTTTTATACTTGAACAATAGTTACCATAACAACAAAATATCAAACAAGTCTGAGCAGGGATGAGAGGATGAATCTTGGAAAAGAAAGGCCAGGTGCTTAGGGGAGCCTGAGCAGAGGTTAAGGTAACATCAGTGCAAAGAGAAGCACAAAGGAACTGATGATAAAAAGTACATCAAGAGGAAGGAGTTGGCTTTAGCCAAATATAAGCAAGCATGGCTCTGGAACAAAGACTGAGGTCTCATGAAACAAAAGAACAAAAACAACAAACATCTACAGCTATCACCTCAAGACATACTAACAACAATTCATTCTAGAGCCAAATCATGGCCCAAGCACACAGATTTGGATTACCCTAAATTCCATGAAAGTTGTTTCATGTCATTTTTATAGTAACAAAAATGAGAACTCTTTTCACATACATTGGTGAAAATATTAGAGAGGTGTTTATAGAAAGGTGGGGGCTCTATCCTACAGGACTCTGATGTTATTGGTGGCATTCCTATCTTGAGGTTGGTGAAAGTAGGTAGTCTGCTAAGTTAATAGATTTCAAAAGAGTTTTATCTATCTGTCACAGAATGTTAGATCTGACATGGATGTAGGGTAGGGGCTAAAGCCTGCCTTGAGATAAGGTGATAACCTCAACCTTCAACATTCCAACCTCTACAGTACTGCAATTCTAATTGATCAATCAGTGCTGGAAGACAACCCTTCCTACCTCGTAATTCTCGTTGGCATGGGGTTAATTTGAAAAGCATGTTCCAATGTGGACATGATCTCATTAAGTTTTTATAGTTACATAATTAAAAAGAAGTCAAAAGTCAAAAATTACACATATATATATTATATATTCAAATACATTGGTATCTGGTAGGTAGGTTGCAGGGAAGCCCAGAAATCTCTGCTAGAGGTTTCAGACATTATTTGTTAACACAATCTTAGCTTTTGTGTTGGTGGAAGCTAGTGGTCAACTAAGTTAAGACATCCCCAACTCTAATGAATTCTCAAAATTGTCCCAGAGAAGACTCAGAGTTGGGCAATGAATACAATTAAATGCAGGCCATGATAACCTGGTCCTGGATCTGTAGCATTCCAACTCTTCAGAAGCACAAAGTTCCTATCAGTCAATCAGTCTTATAAATTTTTAAATAAAAGTGTAGATTTTTTTTTCTCTGATGACTTCAGAACAGAAAGGGGAGGGTAAAATGAACATGACAAACATTTCTGAGGAATCTAATGACATGGTGACATGTAGGGAGAAACAAAAAAATGCAGAGGTTTGCAGAATGGACAGATGCCAAGTTAATGGTTTTGTCTTAATGGAATAATAAATATAGAAAGCGTAGAAAAAATCAGTATATGGTGTTCAGAAATGGGTTTCAAAATTTAAAAGTTTAAAACTTAAGCTGCCCAGGAGTTGTGGATACACCTGAGCATCCTGAGAACACCCAATGTTCACTACCTACTATGATACCCTCTTCAATACAAAGGGCAGTGTCAATCTACAAGGCTTATCTAGAGTACACCTGCCCTGTTCAGGGAGAAAGGATGCTTCCTAGAACGGTTCTGATCTTCAAGGAGCCAGAATGGATAGACAGCACATTTCACTACTAGCTAACAGTATCATCTTTATGGCTTTCATACTCCATGCCACATCCATGAAGGCATCAGCTTGTATTGCCATTATTTCAAACGTAAAATGGACATTTGGTCTATTCCAAATGGTTGGTTACTGAAAACGCTAGCGCTCTCAACACAAATCCATTCTGCTTCTAGTCCTAGCTGTATCTTAATGTTTCTTATACTTTGAGAGTATGGAATCTACTGGACAAAGTCTAGTAGTTAATATTACACTATACTTTAAAATGTACAGTAAAATTATAGACAAAAAATACAAAACTGTAATCACAAAACTTGAAATCTGAGAGACGATCATTTAGGTAAATGTTGAAACATACTTTGACTTTGGATATATACTGGAAACAACCATGGAGTATTTGGTTCACTATCGAAGAACAAGGCTCCTTAGCGCATACACTCAGCAGCTACATCAGCCATGCTGAATGGCTGGAAAATAATGGGTGAAGAGAAACTACTCAGAAATTACAAAGTGTACCATACTTTGAAAAACACTGGTGTTTATGGGTTGAATTGGGGAAAATATTCTATAAAATGTAGTGCCATACATTCCTTGTGAGGGCACACAGGAGGGGCACCAAACTAGGCAACAGAAGAGATCCCAACTGGAACCCAGGGAAAACAGCCACCCCTAGTCTGAAGGTTCTGTGAGAATTAAACCAGAGAAGCCTGGAAGGAAGATGCTAGACAGTGGGACAGACAAAGCCATTTCCTACTCTTTGCTGACTTCCTGCTTTGAAGGTACATCATTGATTTGGACCATTCTTTTGGAACATTGTCTTTAAACAGGGATTTATCTTTAAATCAAAATGGTTACTCAGGATTGAACCATAAGGACTACAAAATGCTATGGTTAGACACAGAAAGTGAGTGAATCCAACTATTATAGTGAATCAAAAAGAAAGCTAGAAACTGGTTTTTTTCCTGACAGATGGAAACGTATTTTCCCTCAAAAGTATATTTAAAAGCTTTTATTTCCATGTATGATATATACCCCTGCTTGCCGTCCCTTCCCTCCTCCCAGTCCCTCCCAGTCCTCCTTCACCCTCTCCCCACCCCATCATCCCATCCCTTCCCCAAGGAGGGTAAGGAGTCCCAAGGTGGGTCAGTTCAGTCTGGTGTATCCATTTAAAAGATAGATCCAATTCCCTCATCATAATATTAGGGCTAAGTTAGGTGTTCCTTTGTAGGGAATGGGTTCTAAGATGCCAATCTATGCACAGAAACATAATCTGATTCTACTCCACAAAGTTCCACAAACTGCCCATGCCATTTGACAGTCACCCACCTTTGTAGGGATTAGTTCTTTTTTCTGAAAATTCTCCAGTGGCTACTGATTCAGTGAGCTCCCAATAGCTCCAGCCAGCCTCTCTGTGAATCTCATCCTCATGATTCCTATCCTTTTGCTCATATACACTTTCCCCTCTCTCTCTTTAGCTGGACTAGGATCTCGACCTAGTACTTAGCTATGGATTTCTGCATCTGCCTCTATTCATTGTTGGATGAAGGTTGGATGGAGGAAGTGGATAAAGACACTTAGGGTGGTCATTCATTTGATTATAGAGGAAGTCCTGTTTAGGCACCCTTTCCACTAACTGTTGGAGTCCTAACCAGGGACATCATGTGGATTCTTGAAGGTTTCCCTAGCACAAGACCTCTTCCTAGCCTCACAGTGGCTTCCTCTATTAAGATATCCATCTCTTTTTCCCTCATGATTTGTTAGGAACTATTTCTTAAATATAGTTGGGGAAAATAAAAATCTGACTAATGAATTAATTAATGCTTAACAATCACACAAGTTTGGATAAGACTAGTTCCATTCACCTGCTGCTCTGCCCTAACTTTTTCTTTGTTTCACTTGCAAAGATGGCTGGTTGGGTTTCATAGACCATACCCACCAAGTTTAGTTCAAGGTGGTGGCTAACTGTACTTTCTTCCATCAAATGAATGCTTAGCAATGGCTGTTCTGAAAGCCGACTTCAACATTGATTTTAAAATTGTATTACCTGTTGAATGATTCTCACATAAGAGTATTTGTTACAAGTCTGAGAGGTAGAAGAAAAAAGGACATGGAAGCAGTATAGAAGGGAAGAAAATGTGATGAACAGGGACTAAACTTTATCATAATTTCTAACCATTGCAATATCATCAAGTAAGGAACATAATGTAATGGGGTCTCAGAGAGGGTGAGCTAGAGCTAACTTTTAAAACATTCATATTTGTTTTGTTGTCATTGTAGTGTGTTGGTGAATGGCTACACACTGACTACAGCACACATGTGGACAGTTCTCAGACAACAACCTTTAGAATTTGTTTTACTCCTTCCATTACGGGTTTAGGGTCAAAGCCCAGCTCTCCAGACCACAGGGTAAGTAAGGCTTTTTACTTCTTGAGCCTCCTTTCTAACCCAGAGGAAAGTCCTAACATTCATAAAACTAAAATAAGGGTAAAAACAAAACAAAACTAAAACCTGTCATTGTGAAATGGGAAGTGTCCAAAACCTAAAACTGATTGGATCACCAGTTTTGAAACTTCTTCAGTGATGGAATAACTTGACATTATATAACAGAATCAAAGACTTGAAAAATTTATGAAAGAGGTATAAGACACCCTACATCCATAAAATGAAGAGATCAGTAATTTACCTATGGCACTCCTGTCTCAACAAAGCTAGCAGCATGAACCTCTGACTACCATGGGCTACACTGGCTACTGAGAAGACAGGTTCCTGGCTCAATATAATGGATAGAAACTTAAAAGTATTTTGCTATCCGTATACTCACAGTAAGAAGATAATTAATCAAAATTATCATTAAATAAAGCCACTAAATGATATCTACACTGCTAGCATTGACACTTAGCATTACTAGGGCTTTTCATAATCCTTAAACATTTGCCTCTGCCCGGTTAACAGCTGATACTGCTTTTTCCTCCCTGTAGGTTCTTGTGATACAAGGCCTAATGTCTTCACAAAGCTGGCAATGATGAATCACATACATGTTTACTGGGGTTTACACAAGTTCTCTTTAAACTGCAGGTATGTACCAGCTACATTTGGTTAAGAACCATCAGCTTCAAACAGGATTGCTTTCTCTAGGATCTTCAGTTCAAAGATGCTAGTTAAGGATAGAGCCAGGGTCTTGGTTTATGGCCAAGTATTGGATCTCATGCTGCCAGGATTCTATCTGGAAGTAAAAAGCAGAACCTCACTGTGATTCTAAACCACCTCAATTAAGAAAAATGAAAACAAAAATGACAAAAGTTAGGTAGGATATGAGTTTTAAAAACCTCTGTACATTATTTGTGGGAATGTGTAAACTTATATGGCCACAATGGAAATAAGTATAGAGTCCTTAAAAACTACAGCTGCCATATAATCAACCTCTACCAGTGATGGGTATATACATGATGGAATATAAGTCAGCAGACAATGATACCTGTGCAATATCTTTACTGCCAGTATTTACTACATATAAGTTATGGAGTCAGTCCATATTTTCATCAACAGAGAAATGGATAAAGAAAACAGGGGTTGTATTCACATGGTTATGTTTTAAGCCATGAAAAATGAAATAATTCCAATTACAGAAATAAATTAATGAGGGTAGGGGAACATGACTCACTGGTAACCATTGTGGGTATGGAGGAACAAAGCAGTAGATCCCTGTAGCCCACTGGCCACTCAGGATAATCAAATCAATGAGCTTTGGGATCAATGAAAGACCTAGTCTCAAACACTGAAGCTGAAAGAGAATGGAGAAACTTAACATTGACTTCTGGCCTCCACACACACATGTGCACCTGCACAAACACCCACACCAACAAGTCTGCACACACACACACACACACACACACACACACACACACACACACAAGAGAGAGAGAGAGAGAGTTACAAATTATTGGGCTAGACATTTTGGACAAATTGGAGCACAATGAGCAAAAATTACTTTTCAATATCTTTAAGAAGCCAATAACTGACTGTTGGTTTTGTAACTTGTTTTTTTTCTCAGGCCACAGGAACCTTGAGAAGCCCCACAATTTATAACTGCTTTTCTTCTGTGCCCCACTTTTGCTTGGACCTACTTCATGCTCTTTGTGATTTAAAAAATTTTCCAAATGCATAATCTAGATGTCAATCTCTTGTTTGATGTATATTTAGTTTTTTTCTTGACCTGGTATATGGACATAGAATATTTTTTCCTAGTCTGAAATTATTTTTGTATTTTCTAAAAAGGGTTTTGTTTCTGTTTGGCTTTACAGAGAAAAAAAAATTAAGTTTAGATAAAATTCCACTCCTTAACACTGCAGTTTTGTGTTTTATTTATTATCTATGCCAGAAGTATGTTCTTCATAGAAGCTCCATGGTGTTAGATATTAAATATAGACACCTGAGTTATCTGTAGTTAGTTTCTATATATGATATGTACTAGCACTCACTATGACTCAAGTTCGCATATAAAACATATTCAATTGTTCCAAAAATGTTCCTTTTGCAATAGAATTGCGTTTGAACCTTATTAAGACATTAACTGCTTTCATGTGTGTGTGACTATTTCTAAACTATCCAGTATTATGTATCACTGGCTAGCTTTTTCAGCAAAAAGTAGAATGAACATGATTAAAATGTACCATGTTGCTATGGTACCATATTAGGAGAATAGGTGGCTCACAATTTTGTCTGATATTAATAGTCTTTTTAGGACTCTCTTCATTAAATTGAGACTGTTTCCATCTATTTGAACTTTTAAATAGTTTTAACCATCAAAGAATGTCATTTGGTCAAATACTTTTGTACATGTATTAAAATAATCTTGCAGCTTTTGTTTCTCTCACTAACAATGTAGTGACTATAGCAGGTGATTTGGGGATGTTAAAACATCTCATTTAATGAGGATAAAAAGATTTAGAATTTGTGGCCTGATGTGTCACTTGCTGATATTTTAATAAGGATGGTCCCTCTCTGTCACTAAGGAATGTTTGCCATCTTTCTTATGATGCCTTGGCAATTATTGTATTGAAGCTTCATCTATTTCCATTAAAATAAATTTATATAAAGACCATTTTATTTTTTAATTAAAAATAAAACAATCCGGGATTTATTGCATCTTTATTATTAAATTATTTTCAATAATAGAAGTATAACTTATTCTAGATTTAGATTTAACTTCTTTTGGAAAATCAATAATCTCTTTTAACTATATTTAAAAGTACATTACTGCTATATTTAAAATATTAAACTACAAATATATTTCCAATTGTAAAATCAGATAGCTGAATTCCTTTGCTGTTAACCAGCTTTTGCAAAGTTTCTAATTTCTAAAACTTTTATTCCTGATTAAAATTTTATAGTTAATATAGCTAAATTCTTTCTAATAGATATTTGAAAATAAACTATACAGCTTTATCTGTCCATAAATACATGAAATTTAGCAATTCACAATTTAATACTCTGAATTTTTAACTTATGAAACAGAGGGTTCTTTAAGTTTTTCCAAAGCTTATGACACCTGAATTTTGTTATTTAATTCATAGCTAAATAGTTAATGTGTAAATTTTTATATAAAATTTCCTTACTTATAGCTACCATCTGCTTTTGAGAGTCGCACAGGAAAATTTTAGGTATTTGGAACTTTTTTGTTATCAATGGACTGGAAACTCAGTATTAGTTATTAAGTCCCATTACTAAATATAGGGAAAATAGATCTTTCAGTTCTTTGTAAATATTGCCCATATGGTGATATACATTTTTGGCCCAATCTGATGCTTATTAAATTTTCCAAACAATAAAGGGTGTGTGATTTGGGAAGAATTTTATATCACCTTGGTAAATTTTTATTAAATGATTGTGAAACTCCTCTGTCAGAGACTCTGGAGATTAACAGTGAGTGCACACGCGCGCGCGCGCGTGCACACACACACACACACACACATACACACGCACACACATATTCATACACCCACACACACACTCCTTACTCTCTCTGTTTCTTAGTTTTTCTCTCTCCCCCTCTCTTTCTCTCTCTCTCTCTCTCTCTCTCTCTCTCTCTCTCTCTCTCTCTCTCACACACACACACACACACACACACACACACACACACACATACACACACTCACTCACACATGCACCCCTTGTCCTCACCACACAAATATTTTTGTGGTTGCCAGTGAAAACTGATACTGACACTGACTCACAGAAGAAAGCTGTAACATCTGCTTCCCTTGCCTCCTTTAGTCTGTAACAATTTCTACATTTACCATTGCCTCAATTGCTAATGATGATCTTGAAATGAAAATGAAAAATTTGAAATTCATGGTTCATGATACAATCTTAAAATTGAAAAATAAGACATTTTGAAAAAAACAAGATACATCATAGAGAAGAAACCTAAATAAATGATCAATATATTACTAAATTGACTGGTGCTTTCTAATAGCCTTACCTATTTCACCAGCCTTCCACCAGAAGGGACCAACCTTTACATCTCTAATTCCTCAAGTAGACTGATGCCTACTGTATAGTCAATAAAATGGAGTTCAGATCTGTGTCAACTCAATAAGACAGCAGGCTTTTCCCTCATATTTCTACTTACAGGGCATAACACTGTTAGGTCAACCAGAGTGTTGGTATTTAACAAATGTCTGTTAAAAGAAAGTAATAAAGGAAGTCTTGATATATCATTCAGATCTTATGAATGTTGCTTTAGGTATAATAGATATGAGTTCAGCATAGTAAACTTTTGTGAGCACAGGCCCAGTAGCTAAATGGTCTATCTTTGGACTATTAGTGACTGTACCTCAAACTAAAACTCTTATGTTTTACGTGCACACAGTAATGGAACATTTGCATATTCACTGTAAAATATAGTAAAGTCTATATAGAAATAGAAGCTTTGGCTTCAAAATGAACAAAAGTGACTTGTGGCTACATTAAAGTACAGTTAATTTCAACCATCACTGCTTCCATTACTAAAATAATATAAGCAAAGACGCAAATTAAGGATAACTGAGTCCCACTAATTGAACTGCCTCTCTTCTAGTTTATTTATTTTGATGTCAAAACCTCACACAGAATATTTTTTAATGAACTGTGAAAACAAAAGAACTTTAGCACAAGACTAAAAAAATAAAAAATAAAAATAAAAACAACTTCCAGGAAGGTTAATTTTATCTCTCTTGACTTGCTGAAGTTTGCCTTGCTCTTAGTCTGGTGGGATCCTGTGAAGATACTCTAAGACTTAGCTTTTATTTGATCATAACCACTAATATATTTAATATCACAGATCTCATTCTTTGTCGGATGCAGCACATTTTGTATTAAAGCTAAAAGCAATCTTTTTCCAGAACTACAAAATCACCCTAGCCTCATCTCCTCCATTTAATATACTCCAATTTATGCCTGAATGGTTCAAACAAAATTGGGCACTGTGATCACTACTTTTTGGAAAGTATATATTTTTACTCAACTATTTCACAGCTCAGTTGATTTGGCAGAGTTACTATAAAATATCTCTACATTATTTAATGTAATTTTCAAACTTTAATATTGCCTGTAATCATTTAAAGTAAAGCATTTCTATGTTACAACTTTTCTATGAAAAAATGTATCCCTTTCACATAACAAGTTAAAACAAAATACTGCAAACAATGTCATTCTTAGCCATTTTTGCTTTGACTTTCCCACAGTATTGGTCAAAACTCATAGAATATTTTACCCTTCATTCTTCTGAAAATGAAGCTAATAGAAGGCAAAACCTCCAAACTAGCTTCATAATATTCTGCTCTATACCTGTCAATAAAGGGAGATCTTAGTGTGTCCAAAATCATCAGGCATATATAGAATAGACCAAAATATGTCCCTTTTAAAGATATGGAACACACATACACACAGACACACACATATACCATGCATGTATTTGAAAATGAGTTGTTTCTTTCTACTACAAAGAAATATGTTGTTTAGCCTAATAAGTAAATTATGTGCTAAAACTAGGTCTGAATAATTAATATAAAGACTAATTCCTCTTTTTAAAATGTAAACCAAATGTCTTGTCAACTATCTTAGGAATATTGACATAAATGTCTGAGGAGAAAAATAATGACCAAGATTCAAATACCACAGTGGTTTGGAGTGGGACTGATGAAGTACAGGCATTCTAATATTGGAAATACATAAATTCATAGTGAACAGTAAGGATGACACACACACTCACAAACACACATGCACACATGACTAAATTTGGAGACAATCATAACCTAAAAGAAGTCTTAATTAACAGATCCAAATCATATGATTCAGGGGATACAATTCCTTTCTGTAAAGATAGATTCAATAAAAGCACAGAATGGATGCAGAAACACTAAAGCATGCTGGCATCATGAACTGTATGGAAGTTTTGCTTTATTTTTATATTCTTTGTATAACTATGACATAATCAGATTCATCTTTGCTACTGCCCCTGAAGCAGACAGGAGGCAGTTGGATTTAAGTTTTCCCAAATTTTAACATAACCCTCAGGATTTGCATTTCATTACAAACAGTGATTCAACAAAAGGTCTTCTGGATTTAAGAGCACACATCTCTTACACTGTTGAGTGTCAAAATAAAAACACATGATATAAAATTTCAAGTCGTTCAAAGGTAAAACTTACATGAATTTGAATACACTCTGCTCACATAACTACAGAAAACAATTATTTTCTTAAATTACTTATTTCTTGGCTCCCTTTTAACGGTTCCGACGTCCTTCCGACCTCCTGTCCCTTAGATTATGTGAGATAACATTGTGAGAAAAGAATTTTTTTAGGGGTAAAACGTCTTTACAGCTATTTGGTCCTCATGTTTTCAGCCCAGCTGTTACATGAGGAAGCATTTGTATCAGACTGGTGCAGTTCAGTGATAACAGAAAGAAACTTCCCTTTCCTGGCATAATACTGGTAGAAGAAAAAACATGCTTTTTGAAGTCCTGTTATACTTGATTTTCTGTGCTTTGAAATACTTCAGAGATTCTTATATATATATTTAAGAAGAATAGAAAAATGTAATGGGACATGTAATATTTGATAAATACCCTGTAATAGAGTCTAGTTTTGCTCAGGGGAGAGAAACTTTTTTAAATTATTTATTTAATTTGGAGGTAAATGTTCAAATTGTAGATTAAGCTTCTTCAGAATCAGTCTGTAAATTTAAGGAAAAAGAATTTCCATCCAAGAAACTCTACTTATTTCCCAGACACATAGTTAGTGACAGTGACTGGTTTTCCAACTCTTAGTAAAATTGTAAATACCTCTGGCTATACACAGAGCACATAATTCCTACTTTTCACCACTAAGACATCTTACTGGCTTAATAAGCTAATTGTCCTAACATTGGTGGCATTTATGAAATCTGATATATTGATCTAAACTATTATAATAGTATGAGTGAGTAGCCTTTTTTGGATCCCTACTCAGTAGGGAATGCAGAGAAGGGAGAATATATGTACAAATAAAACCCGTTGATAAACAACAGATAGACATGCCACAATAGCCTCCCCCCAAAATATAAAGTTGAAGTCAGATTATAGCAGCATTATTCATAATAGCAAGAACCTGAAAAAAACCTAGATGCCCCTCAACTGAAGAATAGATTAACAAACTGTGGTACATCTACACAATGGACTACTACTCAGCAGTAAGAAAAAATGATATCCTAAAAATTTGCAGGCAAATGGATGGATTTAGAGAATATCCTCCTGTGCGAGGTACCTCAAACCCAGAAAGATAAGCAGGGGATGTACTCACTCATTAGTGGACTCTAAACAAAAAAGCAAAAATCAAAGCATGTCCAAGCTGCAAACCACAACCACTAAGCAGCTTGGTATCTGAAGCACCTTAGACTGGCACCTTGGATCCCAGTTCCTCTAGAGGAACACCTGACTGAGTTTTGATGTTGGGGTGAGGAAAGTGGATCTTCCAGGAGTGGATGTGAACTGAGCAGCTTTGGGTGCTTCGGACCTCCTGCCCTTGCTGGAGAGGAGATAGGGAGATGTGGAGAAGAGAGAGTGACTGGAAGGAGTAGGAGGGCAAAGGGACCTTGAATAAGGATGTACACAGATAGAAAATGTGACTTTATTCATAATAAAAAAATGTAATATAAGGGGACTGGAGAGATAGCTCAGTGGTTAAGAGCACTTACTGCTTTTCCAGAGGACTTGAGTTCAATTTCCAGCACCCACATGTCAGTTCACACTGTCTATAGTTCCAATTCCAGGCAAACACCAAGGAAAAAAAAAAAGATTAAAACAAACAACAAAAGATTTTACATTGCTAAAAATGAAAAATGGTAAAATCTTATTTTAGAGGATCTTTCATATTATAGATTCTTTTCTATTTTAATGGTATTTATCAATAGCTGAAATTTACGTTTCTATGCATGACTTGCTAGAAATCTTTCAAAACTGTGTACAATGTCTCTTTCCTCCTCACTCTGAATATTCTAAAGTTGTCATGGTGTCTGTAATATCTCTACTTTCTAGTGGCCTACAATTCCCATTATATGTGTTCTCCTCTCCTTGCATATGGATTATGCCATGGCCCTTTTGAGCCAGCAAAATATGGTGATTTGACATTGTGACAAATCTTTGAGCCTAGCAATTTTGCCTTTGTGTTTTACCAGGTAGGAAATATTGTGTGCTTAACATTATGGAGAATCCTAGGATGAGGGTGTGAAAAGTTTTTTGTTTTTTTGTTTTGTTTTTGTTTTTGTTTTTGACAGCTCCAGCAGAATTTTCAGCCACAAATTATAACCTAACACACACAAAAACTACTTTGGAAGTTGTTCCTTCAACCAGCTAAGCTGAACCAGTTGTCATCTTACACAGAAAAGATAAGCTACCCCTTGAGTCATTTGAAGTTTTCAGAAGAATGAGGAAATAAGCTATGTCTGTTGTTTTAAGTCTGTTTTGACATAGCTAACAACTGGACCATGAATTTTTCCCTGTGACTAATGGCCATCATATTTAATTGCATTCTTTGAGAATTTCATAATGTAGTTTGATCATATTTACCCTGCTTACCCACCTCCTTTCAAGTCTACCCTAACTTTTCTATCTACACATATCTAAATTCTTATTAATATTCATTTTTTAAGCCATTAGAGTCCTATTTGATTTATCCAACTACACTTAGATATCCGGCCTGACCTGGTAGATAAATAAACACCATTGAAGAAAATCTGGTATCACTCTCCTGACAGCTAGAAATACCAGTACCTTCTTGGCTGGTGATAAAACTCTGTCTCCCTTTCCAACACATGCTAAAAAATTTTTCTGGTTTTAGTTTGCTAATGTTTTGTGCATGTCATAATTATTGTGAGTTCACATATGCAGCCTCCTTGTTGTGTTCAAAAATATAATTTCCTTGAAGACATCTACAAACTCTGGTTTTTACAATCTTACTACTACTTCTCCAGTAAGGATCTCTGAGCATTGTGTGGGAGGAATATGATTTAGTCATCCCATTTATAGGTGGGCACTCTATTATTCTCTGCACGGTGATCAGTTGAGGGTCTCCGTGTTAATTTCCTTCTCCTAAAAGAGGTAATTTCACTGATAAAGGTTCTGAGATACACTGATTATGTGTATCACAGTAAGTAAGTATTAGTAGTTTTAATGTTCATTTAGCAGACTAATAATGATAGCTTATTTCCTAGGTTCTCAGACATATATACCAACAGGTTCTTGGCTCTGCTGATAGTGAAAGGTATGAGTTCCATCCCATAGAGCAGTCCTTAGATCTAATCAGAAAGTGGTTGGTTAGTCTCATAATATTATGTCATTATTGGACATTATTGGACCAGCAGGGGCAATGTCTTATTAATTCTGTCATTATGGTAGCTTGCAAAATTTATAGCTGGATAAAATATCAATTCCTTTATTAATATTGAAATATTAAACTACTGTAGCATGCACAAAAACTGCCAACACACCAAAAGCTAGCCAGTAGTGTTGAGGCTTCCAAGTCAGTACTACCTTGATTTTCCCATGTTGTGTGAATCAAAGTAAGTGGTGTTTATGGCCAAGACCACTGGCAGTAGTCAGTAATGTTCAGAGGCAATTATAGGGGCCATTGCCCAAGAATTCAAAAAGAAGCAACCTAATGCTGGTTAAGTAAAAACTTGGGTATTTATTTTCTAGCATGTGGTGTCTAGTTGGAGCATTGTACCCCCAACACACACACACACACACACACACACACATAAACACACACTATAGATGAACTCTTTTTTCAAAAAATTATATAAGTATGTATTTGTAAAAGTATGTATTTCCACTGCTGTATGTTTCCCTATGGCTTTTCCAAAGGCCTTTAGCTTATAACTAACATTCCTTATATTCTCTTCTTTACCTTAGCCTCTATCAACCCATTTAGTCCTTCCTGTTTCATTATTATATATATTGTGAGCAGTAACAGCAGACAGCAGGTTATCTAGATTCTAGTTCAAGGTGAACCATTTATGATCTGGTTGCTTGGCTACTGTGCCTGCAGATACACTATAGGGATATGATACATTCTAGTGTAGTTTAAATTATTCTACCCACTTTAATGTATTTTCTGTTAGTATGTTGCTTTAACTCCTAAATCCATTTCCTTACCTGTTTCTAAGTAAAAGTAAAGTTTGTTAAAGAGGAGAAAGGGAGGAGTAAGCTTCAACTTATAGGCACAAAGGCTATCAAAATAGGACATTCTGTAGTTCATAAACAGAAACCTTCAATGAATAAATGGGATTAAATGAAAGTAAAAAGCTTCTATACAACAAAAAAATGGCTAGTCAAGTAAAAAATTAGCACAGAGGATGGGAGAAAACTTTGCCAGGAAATTTGCCAGGAATACATCTGAAAGGAGTTTAGTACATCGTCTGCTTATCTTTCTGAGTTTGTGATACCTCGTTCAGGAGGATATTCTCCAAGTCCATCCATATGCCTGCAAATTTTAGGATATCATTTTTTCTTTTTTTTTTTTTTCAAAGAAAATAAGAATTTATTCTGGAGACAATTTTGAGTGAATGTTGCCTGGGAAACACAGAGCTATGTTTTTCTACAATACATATTCCAACACAGAAGTGTTACCATTGAGTTCTTTTTTTTTTTTTCTTGTTTGTTTGTTTATAGACCACTAATGAGTGAGTACATCCCCTGCTTATCTCTCTGAGTTTGTGAGACTTCGCTCAGGAAGATATTCTCCAAATCCATCCATTTGCCTGTGAATTTTAGGATATCATTTTTCCTTGCTGCTGCGTAGTATTCCATTGTGTAGATGTACCACAGTTTGTTAATCCATTCTTCAGTTGAGGGACATCTAGGTTGTTTCCAGGTTCT